>JAZBNJ010000011.1:10975000-11185000 GCA_037349165.1 Choristoneura rosaceana
AGTGGACGCGTCCCACGGGGCCCTGGGCGCCGTGCTGCTGCAGGGGCAGCGTCCCGTGGAGTTCGCCTCGCTCACGCTCACCGACACGCAAACCAGGTATGCGCAAATTGAAAAAGAGATGCTGGCTATCGTCTTCGCGGTCGAGCGCTTCAGGCAATATGTCTATGGCAGGTCGGATGTCACCGTGCACACAGACCACAAACCGCTCGAAGCCTTGTTTAAGAAGCCGCTGGTTTCGGTACCAGCCCGCCTTCAGAGAATGATGATGAGAGTGCAAGGTTACGAGTTCAAGGTTGTGTATACACCGGGTAAGTACATGTATATTGCGGACACCCTCTCGCGAGCCGCCCTCAAAGAGACGATTCATGACCGTGTCTCAGAAGAAATCGAGGTGCAAACTTGCTTCATGTTGCTGAACACGTCTTTCAGTGAGCAAAAAATAGAAGCAATCAGGAAGGAAACGAAAATCGATAACGACTGTAAGTGGCTCTTAAAGTATATAAGCAACGGCTGGCCGAAAAACAGACGCGACGTCAATGAGAAAGCTAGTGTTTTTTGGCCGTACCGTGAACAATTACACATCTTGGACGGTGTAATTTTTAAGGCTGAGAGAGTATTTATTCCGCGTGCGTTACGAAAACAGATGGTCGAGCGGGTGCACGAGGGCCACCTGGGTATCGAGCGCTGCAAGCGGCGCGCGCGAGAAGTCATGTTCTGGCCGGGGCTGTGCGCGGACGTGGAGAGCGCGGTGCGCGGCTGCGCGGCCTGCGCTCTGCACGCGCCGCGCGCGCGCCGCCAGCCGCTGCTGCAGCACGAGGTGCCGCCGCTGCCGTGGCACAAACTCGCTTCCGATATATTTGAATACAAAAAAAAAAGCTACATAGTATTAGTAGATTACTTTTCGAATTACGTGGAAGTTGGACAACTAGCGAATATAAATTCTAAAAACGTGATAAACTTCATGAGAGAACAGTTCGCTCGTCACGGCATACCGGCAGAGTTGGTGACCGATAACGGGCCGGCCTTTAGCTCGCTGGAATTTAAAAGGTTTATTCGAGAGTGGGAAATTGGTCACGTGACGTCGTCTCCTCTTTACGCCCAATCTAATGGGAAAAGCGAGAGGACCGTCCAGACTGTAAAGAGTTTGTTAAAGAAATGCATAGATTCAAATCAGGATTTTTATATAGCATTATTAAATTTACGGGCGACGCCACGTAATGGTTTAGATTCGCCAGCGCAAATCCTTATGGGAAGACGGCTCAATACAAAGTTACCTATTAGCCAGCACCTACTTACTGAAAATGTAGATAATGAACAGAACTACCGGGCATTAATGATAGACAGAGAAAAAATTAAAAAGCATTACGATAAGTCGGCACGACCCCTGAGACAGTTATTTCCAGGAGATACAGCCACGTTAATAGGCAACGGCATAAGGAAATCGGTCTCGGTAGTAGCTAATGCGCCACAACCTCGCTCGTATATAGTACAGGATCAACATGGACGTTGTTACCGGCGTACTCGTAGTCAGATGGTTGTGCGCGCACAGAACACTGCAGCGGTCACAGTCAATGTTCCCAAACGACCGATACGAATAAAAAACGATGCTGAAACTTACAAGGCGCTAACGACTTCCTGTATTCGTAAGCGCAGACAGAAACAAACACAAAATCAGCATGACACAGAAATGGAAACGCCGATGACGCCGCGAGCAGCCGGAGACAGTAGTTCGGACACGCTGTCGGCGGGAGGACCGGAAGACAGCCTGACCAGCCCCGCTAGCAGCGGCAGTAGCGCGGCCTCACCTGCCGCGCCATCGCCGTCAACGGCAGTCACAACAAGGTCAAAGGAAAGAACGGCACGAATGTTTACGAGTTTCATTTTCGGCCATCAAAACGAATAACTCATGCTATAGGTACTACTTGCTTTCACTTGACTGCTGTATTTTTATTACTTTGTAACATTTAATGTAAGTTATTACATAGATTAAAAAACAAAATTAAGGATAAGCTCATATTTAAATAAAGTAAGTACTTAACTTTAAAACTTAATAAAGACTCCACGGTTGGTGTTTGTAAATGAAAAATATACGTAGGAGCATAAGATAAGCTAGTGTGTAGATTGCCGTTTATTGTAAAATTTACAAGCTTATTGTAAAATTGATATATCTAGTAATACTTAAGAACATTTCTATTTGTACTTGTACTTAAAAATAGAATAAAGTTATTTTCAAAAAAAAAAAAAAATCAAAGGAAAGAGAAAAGTGTAGCACTCTTAAAGTGACTTCTCACTTTAATTAAATTAAGTATATTATTATATCTGTTACTTTGTTTTGTTTTCTTTGAAGGAAGGAGATGTCGTATATTTAATGTAGGTAGTTTAATAATCGTGTATTGGAGGGTACTTAAGTTATAAAAATAAACCAGTGTTCAACCAACTTGCGTGTGTTTCATTACACTGTGCACTAGCCCCACTTTAATTGAGTTGCACTGTTTTGTGGACGCGTCTCAGGAAGCCTAATGGCGATGGCAAGGTTTTCGTTAATCTTTTGTGTGCGAAGTCACGCGTCGCACCTCTTAAAACTTTTACAATGCACATGCTCAGAAAGTGCCTCTTGACGTGGGTCAACATATCCATAGAAAGTTAGTGATTCCTGCACGCATCCACAAGCGTGCAGAAAAGTTGTATGGATTTTACTTTCCGCACTTGTGCGGTAAAGTAACTTTTTAAATTAATAAATCTCAAAAAAATATTTCCAAACTATAGTTAAAAAAATAAGTCTAAAGAGTCGTTATAGTTAGGCTTCGAACAAATAAGAAAACGTTTGATGCAGCCAACTGAATATTTACTGATTAGATAATACAGATTAATTTTAATATAAAAACACGACAAAAAAATATAACATTCATTTTTTTTTCATGTAAACTCGTGTTTTAGTTCCATCTAAAGTTATGAAAAAAAAGCAAATAAATTCTTAAGTTCATTTCGGACCGTGCGATGTCAAGCGCGCGCACTCGAAAATCAACCAATGAGCTTCCAATGCGCGCGCACGACACGAAACACGAACCAATCATGGTTACCAGTTCGCGCCTGTCATGAAATCCCGCCAAAGTAATGTTCACCCCGAATGTTCACATGAGTTTAGTCCGGTGAATTAATTTTTGATAAGTAAATTAAAATGAAGAGTTCAAATGATGAATTTACATCTGATTTTACGCCGCCTAACACAAATTGTCAGTGACAAACTCTCGCCGACTTAATAATTAATGCTGAAATACGTGAACTATAATATACACACCTAAGTTAACATCGTAAATTGACAAAATAATCTGTAGATATTATAGCATCTACCGGTACGTCTTATTCTTATTTATTTGCTTTTACCAATTAGAATTAGTGAACCAATTTTGAATTATTTACAGTTTCAAAGCTAAACAATCTCAGATTTACGGTGACTTTTTGTAAATAGCTTGTTTGTAAATAGATACATCTATATATATAAAATTCAAAGTCCTGACTGACTGACTGACTGACTGACTGACTGACTGACTGACTGACTGATATATCAACGCACAGCCCAAACCACTGGACCTAGAGACTTGAAATTTTGCACATAGATAGCTTATACAATGCCGGCATCCACTAAGGAAAGATTTTTGGAAATTCCCACGGGATCAGAAAAAATCAGGATTTATATATTCGATTCGGAATGACCCTATCTCAGTAACTATAATAACTAGACGCTTCAAATTTGATACACAAGTAGATATTACATTACTTAAAACATTAATTTCAGGATTTTTGGAAATTCCCACGGGATAAGGAAAAACAAGATTTATATATTCAGTTCAACGGAATTCCATGAACAATTAATTACTAGATTCTTCAAATTTGACATAGAAGTAGGTGATTATAATAGTAAAAAATCATTTTAAGGATTTTTGGAAATTGCCAGGGGAAAAGGAAAAAACGGGGATTTATATTTAGTTCAACGGGATGGATTTTTCGTTTTACTGGTCGTAGAAAACTGAAATTTAGCATTTAGGTTCCCTTGGGGGTTGTAGGGGAGCACTACAAAAGAATTTCCCGAAATTCTTACGAGAGCGGTGTAAGGGAATTTCCCAATATTCTGTGAAGGGAACGAGAAAAAACGGGATTTTTCGTTTTACTGGACGCAGAAAGCTGAAAATCGGTATGCAAATTGCTTGGGAAGTGTAGAGGAGCATTGAGAGAGGACTTAAAAACGGCAACGGGAAAAACGGGATTTTTCGTTTTACTGGTCGTAGAAAGCTGAAATTTGGGAAGTGGATTCCTTGGGGAGTGTAGGGCAGCGTTGAGACAGAATTTCCCGAAAATTATTACGAGAACTGGAAAATCGGGATTTTTCTTTTTCCTTATTATTTATTTAAAAAAATCTTTTTTTATTTGAATGAGTATGCTCCCGAAGTGGTCCATTGTCACCAAATCAGGATCTAGTGACGGGATCATGGGGAAATCGAGGGCAACCCTCAAATTTTGTAGTCACGCATTACGTTTAATCTAAATAATAATATATAAAACTCAAAGGTGACTGACTGACTGACATAGTGATCTATCAACGCACAGCCCAAACCACTGGACGGATCGGGCTGAAATTTGGCATGCAGGTAGATGTTATGACGTAGGCATCCGTTAAGAAAGGATTTTTGGAAATTCCCACGGGAACGGGAAAAATCGGGATTTATATCTTCGATTCCAAATGACCCTATCTCAGTAACTATAAAAACTAGACTCTTAGGTATTACATTAACTAAAATATATATTTCAGGATTTTTAGAAATTCCCGCGGGATAAGGAAATAACGGGATTTATATATTCAGTTCAACGGAATTCCATGAACAATAATTATTAGACTCTTTAAAATTTCCAATAAAAATAGGTGATTACAATAGTAAAAAACGATTTTAAAGGATTTTCAGAAATTCCCACGGGGGGATAAGAAACAACGGGATTTATATTCAGTTCAACGGGATGGATTTTTCATTTTACTGGTCGTAGAAAACTAAAATTTAGCATTTAGGTTCCTTGAGGAGTGTAGGGGAGCAATACAAAAGGATTTTCCGATATTCTGACGGAAACGGGAAAAAAAGGGATTTTTCGTTTTACTGGTCGTAGAAGGCTTAAACTTGGCATGTAGGTAGGTTGCTTGAGGAGTGTAGGGAAGCATTAAAGAGATAAGTTCCCGAAATTCCCACGGGAAAGAGAAAACACGGGATTTTTTTCATTTTACTGGACGTAGAAAGCTGAAAATCGGCATGTAGATTGTTTGGGGAGTGTAGAGGAGCATTGAAAGAAAATTCCCACGGGAACGGGAAAAAACGGGATTTTTCGTTTTACTTACTGGTCATAGAAAACTGAAATTTGGCATTAAGGTTATTTGGGGAGTGTGAGGGAGCACTACAAAAGAATTCCCCGAAATTCTGACGGGAACAGGAAAAAACGGGATTTTTCGTTTTACTGATCGTAGAAATCTAAAATTCGGCATGTAGGTTGCTTGGGGAGTACAGAGGAGCATTAAGAGTGGAGTTTTCAAAATTCCTATGGGAACGGAATAAAACGGGATTTTTCGTTTTACCGGTCGTAGAAAACTGAAATTTTGCATTTAGGTTCTTTGGGGAGTATAAGGGAGCATATTATTTATGTTTATACTGTGTTCTTGTTCTGATGTAGTGTGTTTTTGTTGTAAATAAATGTTGTGAGTTTGAGATTGATAAAAGAATTACACCCCTGACCTGAAGATGTGAAAGAGGGCTTCAAAAATGATTTTTAGATTCGAAAAATTAAAAATTATATAATCCTCAGAAAAATCAAAACACAAAAATAAAGATCATAGAAAGTAAATCTGTGTACCGCAAATTTAACGCGAGCGAAGCCGCGGGCAAAAGCTAGTACCTAATATGAAAAATATACTCGATGATAATTAACTGTTACACGGATTTATTCACAGGTTACACTGATGTTTAATATTATAGGAGCGTGCAGGAGATTGCAATATTTATAACTGTGGACAATGTCAAGCAACCAGGGCTAATAATTAATCGTAAAAAAACCCGATAGGTACTAAAACAAAATCTCCTTTGCCTATCATAAATAGCTGTAGCTGTTCTAATCTTCTGGATCAATGATTTTTTTGAATGTCGGTTTAATAAAGTGTATACGTTAACGTTTTTGGTTTGGTGTACATGTCGGTATGTATATCTACGGCCTGCAACTGTAATAAAAGGACTATAGCAAATAAATGATGTTAGTCACTGCCTCGATTTTTTTCCTCGCTTAATGCATTGTAAAACGTTGTATGATATACGTGTCGAAAGTAGGAAATTCCCAACTCGTGCCGGCTCAAAACACTCGCTTCGCTCGTGTTTTAAGTTCTCCGTCACTCGTTGGGAATTGCCTACTTTCCGCACTTGTATCATAAATAACTATAACGATACCTCGGTTGGAGCTGTCTGGGGCGCACTTGGGCGCGCGGCTAGCCAACAGGGTTACGGGTTCCTTGCGTTGTAAAGTGGATCGTAGGGTGTTCTGGACCGACTCCTCGGTGGTCCTGGGCTGGATTCGAAGTCAACCTAGGATGCTAAAGGCGTTTGTGTGCAACCGTGTCAATGAAATTCACGAGTTGACTTCTAGGGATTCATGGCGTCATGTACCCACTTCATTAAATCCCGCAGATCTAGCCTCGCAAGGAGTCGAGCCTGGACAGCTACAGAGCTTGAGTTTGTGGTGGCACGGACCACCATTTCTGTTATATAATGCAGATAATTGGCCTCGTAATCTAGGCTACATAAACACAAACTTACCTGAAACTAAAACGCAGTGTGGTTGCTCAACAATAACAGTAATGGCTAATGTTGAACAATCACCAATAATTATATTTGAAAATTACTCTAAGGTAAATAAATTAAAACGAATTGTGGCATATATATTACGATTTATTCACAACATTAAAAATCCTACAGATAAAATAAAAGGCTATTTACTATTGAGTGAACTTAAAAATGCATTAACTTATTTGACAAAATTATCACAAAATCAAACTTATGCTACAGAAATAAATACAATTAACCAAGGAAAAAAACTTAAAGCTAAATCCGCTATATTACAATTAGCTCCTTTTATTGACGGCGACGGCGTGATCAGGGTAGGTGGTCGCCTTCAAAATGCAGACTGTGAATATGAAAAGAAGCACCCGATACTTTTGGACGGCAAGCACTACTTCACTCGACTCTTGATGGAAGGCGAGCACCTACGTCTGTTGCATGCTGGCCCTCAGTTGCTCCTTAGCTCTATACGCGAACAATCCTGGCCTGTAGGAGGCAGAACGTTAGCTCGTGGGGTCGTACGTAAATGCGTAACATGCACGCGACTTCGCGGTAAGGCTATGGAGCCACTGATGGGCAATTTACCCACGGATAGGGTTAATTCATTTTATCCCTTCCAAGTGTGCGGTCTTGATTTTGCGGGACCCTTCATGATTTCCAATAAGAAGGGAAAGGGTAACCGTATCACAAAATGTTACTTGAACATATTTGTATGTTTCGCGACCAAGGCCGTTCACTTGGAAGTAGTCAGCGATCTTAGTACTAATGCCTTCATCTTAAGTCTACGTCGATTCATCGGGCGTAGATGCAGGCCGCACAGCATTTATTGCGACAATGGCACTAATTTCGTGGGGGCAAATAACGAATTAGGTAGACTACTGAGATCCGCTCAAAATTCAATTTATGAGTTCGGTAACGAGGAAAATATAAAATTTATATTTTCTCCCCCATATTCTCCGACTTTTGGAGGAATTTGGAAAGCGGCCGTAAAATCGGCCAAATTCCACCTGAAGCGAATTATGGGTAATGCTAGTTTGACGTTTGAGGAGCTGAGCACTTTATTTATTCAAATCGAGTCCATCCTCAACTCCCGACCCCTCTCTCCTCTCTCGTCGGACCCAAATGATCGTTCCCCTCTGACTCCAGGTCACTTTCTGGCGGGGCGGCCCATGAATTCGTTGCCGTCACCCCCCATTTTCCTTAAAAACCCTGACAGGTATCAGAGGATTGAGCAGCTCCGGCAGCACTTTTGGCAGAGGTGGAGAAATGAGTACATGGCCGAGTTGCAGCAACGTACCAAGTGGCGCCAGAGGCAAAAGGAGCTCAAGATTGAAGACTTGGTAGTATTCAAGGAGGAGAACACCCCACCACTTAAATGGAGGCTTGGGAGAGTTAAGCAGCTGTATCCGGGAACAGACGAAGTCTGCAGAGTGGCGGACTTCACTACACAAAAGGGGGTCATCAGGAGAGCACTCAACAGAGTGTGCCCTTTACCCAACGAAGAACTTGAAAGCAGGAGCTTTCAAGGGGGGCAGGGTGTTAACGCGCCCTCTAAATAACCTGTTCTTGCGGGGCGAGCGGGGCGAGGTGTCGATACAAGCGAGCGCAGCGGTCACCGCCGTCGTCTACATACACTCTACTGACACTCGCTTTACATACATGTACCTCTTTAGTTCGGTGCATTAAATTAAGTTCATTATAAGCCGGAGTTTTCTTGAAGTATAAACCCCACAGCTGGGCTGCTCGTCAATAACAGCCCCGACACATGTTAATAATCCTATCAGTTTTAAAAATCTTCGGTTTTCTCTTGTTAACTTTGGTTTAGTTGGTGGTGGTCGTTGTTTGACGATACGAGTAGCACTGATGCTCTCATGATGTTGTACTCTTTTTATTAAAATCTATCATTGTTTGCTCTTCAAATGTAGGTACAGTTGAACTTCTTCACCACGTAGATTGACTAAATTGTTATTTGCGTCTAATATTCGAATATTTATCGAACTAATTGTATTTTGATTAACAGGAAAATAGATTATATTTTTAGGCACTTCTATTATTCTGTATCCTGGAGGCACATTAGGAACAAATTCATGAATTATATGACTAGATCGTCCATTCACAAAGGAACCACTCACTATGTCACATTCAACCCGTAGAACGGTTGTAGATAATATTGTTACGGCGGTGGGTTAGGTGGAAACTTTAATCGTGCTTTTCGACCCATTGGAGGCGTTTTCAGCAGGCTGGAATACTGTTTCAGGCCGTTTCAGAGGACGCTCTATCACATATTAGTTTATCAAAATTTCACCCAAGTTACCTTCGTTTTCAGGCGCCTGAAACATGTTTTCAGTCCGTTTCAAGCCACCCTCTATCCGATGACGCCATAACCTGAAAACCCGTTTTCAGGCGTTTTCAGGACCCCTTATGGGCCTTTGAACTACAATTCAGTATATGGCAAAATTTTCAATAGGAGTGAAAGAGATAGCACGATTAGAAAGAGACAGCTATACTGAGAACATTCGAGAAGGTGTGTGACAAGGATAGCCTATATGTGTGAGAGAAACAGACTGATGATCCTGTAGTGTGAGAGAGATAGCACATGAAAGAGACAGACACTCTACTCGTTTCAGGAACATTCGAGATGTAGGTATGACGTCCTAACTGGACTGTTCTCGAACTTTGTGGACCGATTCACCGGGGGTATATAAGCCGGGCGAGGTTGCGGCGGAGACAGTTTTCGAATGCGATACCGAGCGATAAACATCGAAGAGAATCAAAGCGACTTGTAAGTGAGTTTTTGAGTGCGAAATTACTGTGAACTGTTTTTAGGTGTTTTGTAAAGTTAAGTAACAGTGTGAAAATAAATCCTACTCTTATTCATCGGTGTTAAAAGTGCTTTTCAATCACGAACCCACCCCACGAACGTAACATTTGGTGTCAGAAGTGGGATTGAAAATGCCGCTTACTCCGCGAGAAGAAGAGAAGGAGAGGATGCAGACCCGAAGCCGCGCCGCAGCTGGGGACCCTACAGACACCGCCGCAGCGTCAGATACAGCGGCGGCAATATCCCCAAAGCCGGAAATAGACGTCAACGCGATTCTGGTCCTCCTGAAAGAACAAGCTAGAAGGCAGGAGGAACAAGCTAGAAGGCAGGAGGAACAAGCTAGAAGGCAGGAAGAACAAGCTAGAAGGCAGGAGGAACAAGCTAGAAGGCAGGAGGAACATGCTAGAAAGCAGGAGGAACAAGCTAGGATTCTACAGGAGAAACAAAAGAACCAGTTCGAACTCCTCCGTGAGGTACACAACGCAACCGCAGAATGGAAAAAGGAGATGGCTGAGATCCAGGATAAAATTGTGGCAGTTGACATTAAAGTCGAAAATCACGAACAGCGCCTCAACGGTGTCAACGAAAAGGTAGAAGGCCACGAGAATCGCCTCCAGAAGTTGGAAATTAAAGTGGCCAACGGCACCACCAGTTTATCGGGTGCACCAGCCACAGGAGGTGAAAAGTTAAAGTTACCACCATTTGATGGTACCTCTTCATGGGCCGCATACAAGCACCAGTTCGAGTTGGTTGCGGAAAAAAATGGCTGGAGCAAGGATTATGCAAAAACGGCACTGAGTTTGGCGCTACGGGATGAAGCTCTCAGTATCTTGGAAACGTTGGGAAAGGATAAGACATATGACCGTCTCCTTGAAGCTTTAGAAGCACGCTTCGGTGACAGTCATCTAGAGCACGTCTACAGAGCTCAACTGAAGGATAGGACCCAGGGTCGTAATGAGTCATTACAAAAGTGGGCCCTAGAAATAGAGAAACTGGTCCAAAAAGCATACCGAGATTCATCCTCTTTTACGGATGGAATGCTAGTGCAGACATTCATAGATGGGATTCGAGACTTTGAAGTGAGGGCTGCTGTACGACTGGGTCACCATGGGAGTTTGAAGGATGCGCTTGCCCATGCTCTCGAGGTGGAAGCTGTACGCCAAGACCCAACAAGATCCTTCAGGGTACGCGAAGTCACTGCCAGGGAGCCGATTGCTCCACCTAGAGAAACGGGACCTCGATGTTACAACTGCGGAGAACGAGGACACATGCAATCTGGCTGCCCGAAAAGACATTGGAGGCGACGAGACTCGGACCAAATGGACAGGCCAGCAAGCTCTGGTAATCCAGAACGGCAGCAGCAGGGAAACGAGTAGAAGCCAGGACTATGGGACGAGTGCTGGCTGGTGGTCAAAATGTCCCAGTTATGATCTCCCAGGCGAACAACGGGAACAGTCTGGCTGTCAAAGGAGAAATTGGCGGAGTGCCATGTCACCTTACTATCGACACCGGAGCTTCTCGAACTGTGATCAGTTCTCGACTGCTAAAACACCTGATCAGAGATCATCAAGTCCGACCAATGCATCTTCAGCTGCAAACGGCTACCGGCCAGAACATTTCCGTCCAAGGGGAGCAAGAAGTGTCAGTAAAGATTGGAGAAAAGAAGTACTGGCACAAAGTCATCATTGCTGACATCGTAGACGACTGTATTATTGGTCTAGATTTTATGAGGAAGTACGATTGTAAGATCGACTTAAAAGGCGGCGTGCTGAAATTTGGGGCTTATGAAATTCCTATGGAGGGTGAAGTGGGTGGACATGTCTTCTGCGCTAGAAGGACTACACTACAACCGAGATCGCAAGCCCTAGTTCCGGTGAAGTTACCACATGGTGTGAGACAAGGATCTCATTCCTGCGTGCTAATAGAGAAAATAGATGGCAGTAAGCCGTGGATACCAGCTCGCACAGTGGTAATGACGTCATCCGCAGCATTTATAAGAGTTCTTAATTTAAGTGACACTCAACACGTCCTAAGTAAAGGAACCCTTATGGGGAGATGCGAGGCAATCTCATGGATACGGAGTTGCCATGGTCCAAACGAGGTCAAGTTGCAAGAAGAAGTTGTGGATATTGGAAAATTATTGGAAAACTGCGAGAATGATCTCACGGAGGAAGAACTTCTAAAGGCGCGTAATCTACTAAAGCGCTATAGGAGTGTCTTCTCTGCACATGACAGTGATATCGGGAGAACTGGAGTAGTGCAGCACGAGATCGACACTGGAGATGTCATGCCTATTCGACAGCGACCTCGGCGAGTTCCAGTAGCTCGAGAAAAAGAAGTCGAAGACATGATCAAGGAAATGAGGAGGGACAAAGTAATAGAACCGTCGACCAGCCCTTGGTGTTCTCCAGTAGTCTTGGTGAAAAAGAAGGATGGCACTATGAGATTTTGCGTTGACTATCGTAGACTCAACGACGTGACCAAGAAGGACAGTTATCCATTGCCGAGGATAGACGACACTTTGGACACTTTAAACGGCATGAAATGGTTTTCCACCTTGGATTTGAAAAGAGGATACTGGCAAGTGGAAATTAAGAGAAAACAGCCTTCTCAACTGGTAAAGGACTTTGGCAGTTTAATGTTATGCCGTTTGGGTTGTGCAATGCACCGGCAACTTTTGAGAGGTTAATGGAGCAAATACTTGCCGGCCTCCTGGGTGATACTTGCCTAGTGTATCTGGATGACATCATAATTGTAGGTAAAAATTTCGATGACCACCTTAAAAAACTGGAGCAAGTTTTGTCCAAGTTGCGTGACGCAAATTTAAAACTAAGTCCGAAGAAATGCTCATTCTTCAAGCGTAAGGTAAACTACTTGGGACATGTAATTTCATCAGAAGGCATCCAGACAGACCCTGAGAAGATAAGTGCAGTTAAGGATTGGCCAACACCGAAAGATAAGACAGCAGTGCGTGCCTTTTTAGGACTTTGCTCGTACTATCGACGATTTGTGAAGAACTTCTCGGATATAGCAAAGCCTTTGCACCAGCTGACGGAAGAGAAACGACCATTTAATTGGGATGATCAGTGTGCAGCAGCCTTCTCAGATCTCAAACAGAGACTTTGTGAAACACCGATTTTGGAATATCCCGACCCGGATAACGAGTTTGTTGTTGACACTGATGCAAGCAATACTGGCATCGGAGGAGTCTTGTCACAAAACAAAGGAGATCAGGAAGTTGTGATAGCCTATTTCAGTAAATCGTTATCGAAACCCGAGAGAAATTATTGCGTCACTCGGAGAGAATTGCTGGCAGTCGTTAAAACTTTGCAGCATTTCAGCAAATATTTGCTTGGACGCAAGTTCCGAATCAGGACTGACCATGCTGCTTTAAAGTGGTTGTTAGAGTTCAAGAACCCCGAAGGTCAAGTGGCACGCTGGATCGAACAACTGCAGGAATATGACTTTTCCATCGAGCATCGAAGTGGAAAGTCACATGGAAATGCAGATGCCCTCTCCCGAAGGCCTTGTCCGGATGACTGCAAACACTGTTTAAGACAAGAGGATAAGGACTGCGTGAAGATGTTGAGGACCGACACTGTTAGCGAGGAATGGAGTGACGCTGTCATGCAAGAAGCTCAACAGGAAGATCGTGACATAAAACCCATTTACGACTGGATTAACGGTGGAATGCCCAAACCAAAGTGGTGTGAAGTAGCTCCGATGAGTACAGTGACCAAGAGCTACTGGGCGCAATGGGAAAGTCTGATTATGCACAATGGCGTACTGTGTAGGAAATGGGAGTCAGCGAACGGAAAGGATGCTCACCTTCAAGTGGTCGTACCAAGGAAGAGAGTTATCGATGTTTTAAGATCCTTTCATGATGGCATTTCCGGCGGGCATCTAGGAGTAAAAAGGACTCTGATGAAGATTCGACAACGATTTTACTGGATACACTGTCGGGAAGATGTGGAAGACTGGTGTAGGAAGTGTACTAGCTGCTCGTCGGTCAAGGGGCCACATACACGCAGTAGAGGTGCGCTTAAAGTTTATAATGTGGGGGCACCTTGGGAAAGAATTGCTTTGGACGTCGCAGGGCCGTTCCCGATCTCTGACCGCGGAAACAAGTACATCCTTGTGGTCATGGACTATTTCACCAAATGGCCTGAAGTGTTTGCCATTCCAAATCAAGAGGCAGTCACAGTAGCGGAAACGGTAGTGGCTGAAGTATTTTGTCGGTATGGAGTACCTCTTGAGATCCACAGCGATCAGGGAAGAAACTTTGAATCTCTGGTGTTTCAGGAGACTTGCCGAGTCATGGGAATTCATAAAACTCGGACTACGTCCTATCATCCACAGTCAGACGGGATGGTCGAGAGGTTCAATCAGACTCTGGAACGACATTTGGCCAAAGTAGTTGACAGCCATCAAAAAGATTGGGACAGGCATATTCCACTCTTTTTAATGTCGTATCGGACCGCAGTTCACGAAAGCACGGCCGTGACACCTGCGTGTGCTAATTTTGGAAGAGAACTGCGGTTACCTGCGGATCTACTGACAGGACGACCTCCAGATGCACCAAAGACGATTTCACAATATGCAAGTGTTTCATGCGAAACTTAGACAGCATTTGGAGGACTTAGACGGCGTGGAGTCGTTTATCGATGACGTCATCGTGTGGGGGCGCACTAGGGAGGAACACGATCGACGGCTGCAGTCTCTCTTGTGTCGCGCTAGGGATATAGGTGTAAGGTTTAATCGCGACAAATGTAAGTTTGCCGTGAACGAAATTGTTTATTTAGGTCACAGGTTCGACGCGCATGGAATGCGGGCAGATGAGTCAAAAGTCAAGGCTATAAATGAAATGCCGTACCCTACTGATAGAAAGGCTCTAGAACGATTTTTAGGGATGGTAAATTATCTAGCGAAATTTATTCAAAATTACTCTGAATGTGTCAATGTTTTAAGGTTGCTGCTAAAGAAAGAGTCCGAGTGGTCGTGGGAGTCGCACCATTCTAAAGCGATAGATGAATTAAAGCTCAAACTGACCAGCGCTCCCGTGCTAGCGTTGTATTGCCCATACACGCCGGTGGTGCTGTCAGTGGACGCGTCCCACGGGGCCCTGGGCGCCGTGCTGCTGCAGGGGCAGCGTCCCGTGGAGTTCGCCTCGCTCACGCTCACCGACACGCAAACCAGGTATGCGCAAATTGAAAAAGAGATGCTGGCTATCGTCTTCGCGGTCGAGCGCTTCAGGCAATATGTCTATGGCAGGTCGGATGTCACCGTGCACACAGACCACAAACCGCTCGAAGCCTTGTTTAAGAAGCCGCTGGTTTCGGTACCAGCCCGCCTTCAGAGAATGATGATGAGAGTGCAAGGTTACGAGTTCAAGGTTGTGTATACACCGGGTAAGTACATGTATATTGCGGACACCCTCTCGCGAGCCGCCCTCAAAGAGACGATTCATGACCGTGTCTCAGAAGAAATCGAGGTGCAAACTTGCTTCATGTTGCTGAACACGTCTTTCAGTGAGCAAAAAATAGAAGCAATCAGGAAGGAAACGAAAATCGATAACGACTGTAAGTGGCTCTTAAAGTATATAAGCAACGGCTGGCCGAAAAACAGACGCGACGTCAATGAGAAAGCTAGTGTTTTTTGGCCGTACCGTGAACAATTACACATCTTGGACGGTGTAATTTTTAAGGCTGAGAGAGTATTTATTCCGCGTGCGTTACGAAAACAGATGGTCGAGCGGGTGCACGAGGGCCACCTGGGTATCGAGCGCTGCAAGCGGCGCGCGCGAGAAGTCATGTTCTGGCCGGGGCTGTGCGCGGACGTGGAGAGCGCGGTGCGCGGCTGCGCGGCCTGCGCTCTGCACGCGCCGCGCGCGCGCCGCCAGCCGCTGCTGCAGCACGAGGTGCCGCCGCTGCCGTGGCACAAACTCGCTTCCGATATATTTGAATACAAAAAAAAAAGCTACATAGTATTAGTAGATTACTTTTCGAATTACGTGGAAGTTGGACAACTAGCGAATATAAATTCTAAAAACGTGATAAACTTCATGAGAGAACAGTTCGCTCGTCACGGCATACCGGCAGAGTTGGTGACCGATAACGGGCCGGCCTTTAGCTCGCTGGAATTTAAAAGGTTTATTCGAGAGTGGGAAATTGGTCACGTGACGTCGTCTCCTCTTTACGCCCAATCTAATGGGAAAAGCGAGAGGACCGTCCAGACTGTAAAGAGTTTGTTAAAGAAATGCATAGATTCAAATCAGGATTTTTATATAGCATTATTAAATTTACGGGCGACGCCACGTAATGGTTTAGATTCGCCAGCGCAAATCCTTATGGGAAGACGGCTCAATACAAAGTTACCTATTAGCCAGCACCTACTTACTGAAAATGTAGATAATGAACAGAACTACCGGGCATTAATGATAGACAGAGAAAAAATTAAAAAGCATTACGATAAGTCGGCACGACCCCTGAGACAGTTATTTCCAGGAGATACAGCCACGTTAATAGGCAACGGCATAAGGAAATCGGTCTCGGTAGTAGCTAATGCGCCACAACCTCGCTCGTATATAGTACAGGATCAACATGGACGTTGTTACCGGCGTACTCGTAGTCAGATGGTTGTGCGCGCACAGAACACTGCAGCGGTCACAGTCAATGTTCCCAAACGACCGATACGAATAAAAAACGATGCTGAAACTTACAAGGCGCTAACGACTTCCTGTATTCGTAAGCGCAGACAGAAACAAACACAAAATCAGCATGACACAGAAATGGAAACGCCGATGACGCCGCGAGCAGCCGGAGACAGTAGTTCGGACACGCTGTCGGCGGGAGGACCGGAAGACAGCCTGACCAGCCCCGCTAGCAGCGGCAGTAGCGCGGCCTCACCTGCCGCGCCATCGCCGTCAACGGCAGTCACAACAAGGTCAAAGGAAAGAACGGCACGAATGTTTACGAGTTTCATTTTCGGCCATCAAAACGAATAACTCATGCTATAGGTACTACTTGCTTTCACTTGACTGCTGTATTTTTATTACTTTGTAACATTTAATGTAAGTTATTACATAGATTAAAAAACAAAATTAAGGATAAGCTCATATTTAAATAAAGTAAGTACTTAACTTTAAAACTTAATAAAGACTCCACGGTTGGTGTTTGTAAATGAAAAATATACGTAGGAGCATAAGATAAGCTAGTGTGTAGATTGCCGTTTATTGTAAAATTTACAAGCTTATTGTAAAATTGATATATCTAGTAATACTTAAGAACATTTCTATTTGTACTTGTACTTAAAAATAGAATAAAGTTATTTTCAAAAAAAAAAAAAAATCAAAGGAAAGAGAAAAGTGTAGCACTCTTAAAGTGACTTCTCACTTTAATTAAATTAAGTATATTATTATATCTGTTACTTTGTTTTGTTTTCTTTGAAGGAAGGAGATGTCGTATATTTAATGTAGGTAGTTTAATAATCGTGTATTGGAGGGTACTTAAGTTATAAAAATAAACCAGTGTTCAACCAACTTGCGTGTGTTTCATTACACTGTGCACTAGCCCCACTTTAATTGAGTTGCACTGTTTTGTGGACGCGTCTCAGGAAGCCTAATGGCGATGGCAAGGTTTTCGTTAATCTTTTGTGTGCGAAGTCACGCGTCGCACCTCTTAAAACTTTTACAATGCACATGCTCAGAAAGTGCCTCTTGACGTGGGTCAACATATCCATAGAAAGTTAGTGATTCCTGCACGCATCCACAAGCGTGCAGAAAAGTTGTATGGATTTTACTTTCCGCACTTGTGCGGTAAAGTAACTTTTTAAATTAATAAATCTCAAAAAAATATTTCCAAACTATAGTTAAAAAAATAAGTCTAAAGAGTCGTTATAGTTAGGCTTCGAACAAATAAGAAAACGTTTGATGCAGCCAACTGAATATTTACTGATTAGATAATACAGATTAATTTTAATATAAAAACACGACAAAAAAATATAACATTCATTTTTTTTTCATGTAAACTCGTGTTTTAGTTCCATCTAAAGTTATGAAAAAAAAGCAAATAAATTCTTAAGTTCATTTCGGACCGTGCGATGTCAAGCGCGCGCACTCGAAAATCAACCAATGAGCTTCCAATGCGCGCGCACGACACGAAACACGAACCAATCATGGTTACCAGTTCGCGCCTGTCATGAAATCCCGCCAAAGTAATGTTCACCCCGAATGTTCACATGAGTTTAGTCCGGTGAATTAATTTTTGATAAGTAAATTAAAATGAAGAGTTCAAATGATGAATTTACATCTGATTTTACGCCGCCTAACACAAATTGTCAGTGACAAACTCTCGCCGACTTAATAATTAATGCTGAAATACGTGAACTATAATATACACACCTAAGTTAACATCGTAAATTGACAAAATAATCTGTAGATATTATAGCATCTACCGGTACGTCTTATTCTTATTTATTTGCTTTTACCAATTAGAATTAGTGAACCAATTTTGAATTATTTACAGTTTCAAAGCTAAACAATCTCAGATTTACGGTGACTTTTTGTAAATAGCTTGTTTGTAAATAGATACATCTATATATATAAAATTCAAAGTCCTGACTGACTGACTGACTGACTGACTGACTGACTGACTGACTGACTGATATATCAACGCACAGCCCAAACCACTGGACCTAGAGACTTGAAATTTTGCACATAGATAGCTTATACAATGCCGGCATCCACTAAGGAAAGATTTTTGGAAATTCCCACGGGATCAGAAAAAATCAGGATTTATATATTCGATTCGGAATGACCCTATCTCAGTAACTATAATAACTAGACGCTTCAAATTTGATACACAAGTAGATATTACATTACTTAAAACATTAATTTCAGGATTTTTGGAAATTCCCACGGGATAAGGAAAAACAAGATTTATATATTCAGTTCAACGGAATTCCATGAACAATTAATTACTAGATTCTTCAAATTTGACATAGAAGTAGGTGATTATAATAGTAAAAAATCATTTTAAGGATTTTTGGAAATTGCCAGGGGAAAAGGAAAAAACGGGGATTTATATTTAGTTCAACGGGATGGATTTTTCGTTTTACTGGTCGTAGAAAACTGAAATTTAGCATTTAGGTTCCCTTGGGGGTTGTAGGGGAGCACTACAAAAGAATTTCCCGAAATTCTTACGAGAGCGGTGTAAGGGAATTTCCCAATATTCTGTGAAGGGAACGAGAAAAAACGGGATTTTTCGTTTTACTGGACGCAGAAAGCTGAAAATCGGTATGCAAATTGCTTGGGAAGTGTAGAGGAGCATTGAGAGAGGACTTAAAAACGGCAACGGGAAAAACGGGATTTTTCGTTTTACTGGTCGTAGAAAGCTGAAATTTGGGAAGTGGATTCCTTGGGGAGTGTAGGGCAGCGTTGAGACAGAATTTCCCGAAAATTATTACGAGAACTGGAAAATCGGGATTTTTCTTTTTCCTTATTATTTATTTAAAAAAATCTTTTTTTATTTGAATGAGTATGCTCCCGAAGTGGTCCATTGTCACCAAATCAGGATCTAGTGACGGGATCATGGGGAAATCGAGGGCAACCCTCAAATTTTGTAGTCACGCATTACGTTTAATCTAAATAATAATATATAAAACTCAAAGGTGACTGACTGACTGACATAGTGATCTATCAACGCACAGCCCAAACCACTGGACGGATCGGGCTGAAATTTGGCATGCAGGTAGATGTTATGACGTAGGCATCCGTTAAGAAAGGATTTTTGGAAATTCCCACGGGAACGGGAAAAATCGGGATTTATATCTTCGATTCCAAATGACCCTATCTCAGTAACTATAAAAACTAGACTCTTAGGTATTACATTAACTAAAATATATATTTCAGGATTTTTAGAAATTCCCGCGGGATAAGGAAATAACGGGATTTATATATTCAGTTCAACGGAATTCCATGAACAATAATTATTAGACTCTTTAAAATTTCCAATAAAAATAGGTGATTACAATAGTAAAAAACGATTTTAAAGGATTTTCAGAAATTCCCACGGGGGGATAAGAAACAACGGGATTTATATTCAGTTCAACGGGATGGATTTTTCATTTTACTGGTCGTAGAAAACTAAAATTTAGCATTTAGGTTCCTTGAGGAGTGTAGGGGAGCAATACAAAAGGATTTTCCGATATTCTGACGGAAACGGGAAAAAAAGGGATTTTTCGTTTTACTGGTCGTAGAAGGCTTAAACTTGGCATGTAGGTAGGTTGCTTGAGGAGTGTAGGGAAGCATTAAAGAGATAAGTTCCCGAAATTCCCACGGGAAAGAGAAAACACGGGATTTTTTTCATTTTACTGGACGTAGAAAGCTGAAAATCGGCATGTAGATTGTTTGGGGAGTGTAGAGGAGCATTGAAAGAAAATTCCCACGGGAACGGGAAAAAACGGGATTTTTCGTTTTACTTACTGGTCATAGAAAACTGAAATTTGGCATTAAGGTTATTTGGGGAGTGTGAGGGAGCACTACAAAAGAATTCCCCGAAATTCTGACGGGAACAGGAAAAAACGGGATTTTTCGTTTTACTGATCGTAGAAATCTAAAATTCGGCATGTAGGTTGCTTGGGGAGTACAGAGGAGCATTAAGAGTGGAGTTTTCAAAATTCCTATGGGAACGGAATAAAACGGGATTTTTCGTTTTACCGGTCGTAGAAAACTGAAATTTTGCATTTAGGTTCTTTGGGGAGTATAAGGGAGCATATTATTTATGTTTATACTGTGTTCTTGTTCTGATGTAGTGTGTTTTTGTTGTAAATAAATGTTGTGAGTTTGAGATTGATAAAAGAATTACACCCCTGACCTGAAGATGTGAAAGAGGGCTTCAAAAATGATTTTTAGATTCGAAAAATTAAAAATTATATAATCCTCAGAAAAATCAAAACACAAAAATAAAGATCATAGAAAGTAAATCTGTGTACCGCAAATTTAACGCGAGCGAAGCCGCGGGCAAAAGCTAGTACCTAATATGAAAAATATACTCGATGATAATTAACTGTTACACGGATTTATTCACAGGTTACACTGATGTTTAATATTATAGGAGCGTGCAGGAGATTGCAATATTTATAACTGTGGACAATGTCAAGCAACCAGGGCTAATAATTAATCGTAAAAAAACCCGATAGGTACTAAAACAAAATCTCCTTTGCCTATCATAAATAGCTGTAGCTGTTCTAATCTTCTGGATCAATGATTTTTTTGAATGTCGGTTTAATAAAGTGTATACGTTAACGTTTTTGGTTTGGTGTACATGTCGGTATGTATATCTACGGCCTGCAACTGTAATAAAAGGACTATAGCAAATAAATGATGTTAGTCACTGCCTCGATTTTTTTCCTCGCTTAATGCATTGTAAAACGTTGTATGATATACGTGTCGAAAGTAGGAAATTCCCAACTCGTGCCGGCTCAAAACACTCGCTTCGCTCGTGTTTTAAGTTCTCCGTCACTCGTTGGGAATTGCCTACTTTCCGCACTTGTATCATAAATAACTATAACGATACCTCGGTTGGAGCTGTCTGGGGCGCACTTGGGCGCGCGGCTAGCCAACAGGGTTACGGGTTCCTTGCGTTGTAAAGTGGATCGTAGGGTGTTCTGGACCGACTCCTCGGTGGTCCTGGGCTGGATTCGAAGTCAACCTAGGATGCTAAAGGCGTTTGTGTGCAACCGTGTCAATGAAATTCACGAGTTGACTTCTAGGGATTCATGGCGTCATGTACCCACTTCATTAAATCCCGCAGATCTAGCCTCGCAAGGAGTCGAGCCTGGACAGCTACAGAGCTTGAGTTTGTGGTGGCACGGACCACCATTTCTGTTATATAATGCAGATAATTGGCCTCGTAATCTAGGCTACATAAACACAAACTTACCTGAAACTAAAACGCAGTGTGGTTGCTCAACAATAACAGTAATGGCTAATGTTGAACAATCACCAATAATTATATTTGAAAATTACTCTAAGGTAAATAAATTAAAACGAATTGTGGCATATATATTACGATTTATTCACAACATTAAAAATCCTACAGATAAAATAAAAGGCTATTTACTATTGAGTGAACTTAAAAATGCATTAACTTATTTGACAAAATTATCACAAAATCAAACTTATGCTACAGAAATAAATACAATTAACCAAGGAAAAAAACTTAAAGCTAAATCCGCTATATTACAATTAGCTCCTTTTATTGACGGCGACGGCGTGATCAGGGTAGGTGGTCGCCTTCAAAATGCAGACTGTGAATATGAAAAGAAGCACCCGATACTTTTGGACGGCAAGCACTACTTCACTCGACTCTTGATGGAAGGCGAGCACCTACGTCTGTTGCATGCTGGCCCTCAGTTGCTCCTTAGCTCTATACGCGAACAATTCTGGCCTGTAGGAGGCAGAACGTTAGCTCGTGGGGTCGTACGTAAATGCGTAACATGCACGCGACTTCGCGGTAAGGCTATGGAGCCACTGATGGGCAATTTACCCACGGATAGGGTTAATTCATTTTATCCCTTCCAAGTGTGCGGTCTTGATTTTGCGGGACCCTTCATGATTTCCAATAAGAAGGGAAAGGGTAACCGTATCACAAAATGTTACTTGAACATATTTGTATGTTTCGCGACCAAGGCCGTTCACTTGGAAGTAGTCAGCGATCTTAGTACTAATGCCTTCATCTTAAGTCTACGTCGATTCATCGGGCGTAGATGCAGGCCGCACAGCATTTATTGCGACAATGGCACTAATTTCGTGGGGGCAAATAACGAATTAGGTAGACTACTGAGATCCGCTCAAAATTCAATTTATGAGTTCGGTAACGAGGAAAATATAAAATTTATATTTTCTCCCCCATATTCTCCGACTTTTGGAGGAATTTGGAAAGCGGCCGTAAAATCGGCCAAATTCCGCCTGAAGCGAATTATGGGTAATGCTAGTTTGACGTTTGAGGAGCTGAGCACTTTATTTATTCAAATCGAGTCCATCCTCAACTCCCGACCCCTCTCTCCTCTCTCGTCGGACCCAAATGATCGTTCCCCTCTGACTCCAGGTCACTTTCTGGCGGGGCGGCCCATGAATTCGTTGCCGTCACCCCCCATTTTCCTTAAAAACCCTGACAGGTATCAGAGGATTGAGCAGCTCCGGCAGCACTTTTGGCAGAGGTGGAGAAATGAGTACATGGCCGAGTTGCAGCAACGTACCAAGTGGCGCCAGAGGCAAAAGGAGCTCAAGATTGAAGACTTGGTAGTATTCAAGGAGGAGAACACCCCACCACTTAAATGGAGGCTTGGGAGAGTTAAGCAGCTGTATCCGGGAACAGACGAAGTCTGCAGAGTGGCGGACTTCACTACACAAAAGGGGGTCATCAGGAGAGCACTCAACAGAGTGTGCCCTTTACCCAACGAAGAACTTGAAAGCAGGAGCTTTCAAGGGGGGCAGGGTGTTAACGCGCCCTCTAAATAACCTGTTCTTGCGGGGCGAGCGGGGCGAGGTGTCGATACAAGCGAGCGCAGCGGTCACCGCCGTCGTCTACATACACTCTACTGACACTCGCTTTACATACATGTACCTCTTTAGTTCGGTGCATTAAATTAAGTTCATTATAAGCCGGAGTTTTCTTGAAGTATAAACCCCACAGCTGGGCTGCTCGTCAATAACAGCCCCGACACATGTTAATAATCCTATCAGTTTTAAAAATCTTCGGTTTTCTCTTGTTAACTTTGGTTTAGTTGGTGGTGGTCGTTGTTTGACGATACGAGTAGCACTGATGCTCTCATGATGTTGTACTCTTTTTATTAAAATCTATCATTGTTTGCTCTTCAAATGTAGGTACAGTTGAACTTCTTCACCACGTAGATTGACTAAATTGTTATTTGCGTCTAATATTCGAATATTTATCGAACTAATTGTATTTTGATTAACAGGAAAATAGATTATATTTTTAGGCACTTCTATTATTCTGTATCCTGGAGGCACATTAGGAACAAATTCATGAATTATATGACTAGATCGTCCATTCACAAAGGAACCACTCACTATGTCACATTCAACCCGTAGAACGGTTGTAGATAATATTGTTACGGCGGTGGGTTAGGTGGAAACTTTAATCGTGCTTTTCGACCCATTGGAGGCGTTTTCAGCAGGCTGGAATACTGTTTCAGGCCGTTTCAGAGGACGCTCTATCACATATTAGTTTATCAAAATTTCACCCAAGTTACCTTCGTTTTCAGGCGCCTGAAACATGTTTTCAGTCCGTTTCAAGCCACCCTCTATCCGATGACGCCATAACCTGAAAACCCGTTTTCAGGCGTTTTCAGGACCCCTTATGGGCCTTTGAACTACAATTCAGTATATGGCAAAATTTTCAATAGGAGTGAAAGAGATAGCACGATTAGAAAGAGACAGCTATACTGAGAACATTCGAGAAGGTGTGTGACAAGGATAGCCTATATGTGTGAGAGAAACAGACTGATGATCCTGTAGTGTGAGAGAGATAGCACATGAAAGAGACAGACACTCTACTCGTTTCAGGAACATTCGAGATGTAGGTATGACGTCCTAACTGGACTGTTCTCGAACTTTGTGGACCGATTCACCGGGGGTATATAAGCCGGGCGAGGTTGCGGCGGAGACAGTTTTCGAATGCGATACCGAGCGATAAACATCGAAGAGAATCAAAGCGACTTGTAAGTGAGTTTTTGAGTGCGAAATTACTGTGAACTGTTTTTAGGTGTTTTGTAAAGTTAAGTAACAGTGTTAAAATAAATCCTACTCTTATTCATCGGTGTTAAAAGTGCTTTTCAATCACGAACCCACCCCACGAACGTAACAATATGTTGACAGGATATTGTGATTGGCTTAATATATTGGCTTTAATTGTTCTCTCACCGAAACCCAATGTACTGCCTATTGAATTAACTTCTCCAAAATGTACGTCCTTAGAGCAAAATATTGAAGTTCTTAAAGTATTATTATTACATGTTAAGTTAAAGGTACAACCTTTTACGTTTTCCTTCAAATAATCATTGATGTCCTGAAGTTCATAAGAACCTTCTGGTATTTCAATAACCTCACCATCGCCGTAATGAAATTTATTATTCCTGTGATCTACATTAGGAATAGAGTTATATGAAGCAAAATACAAAAGTCCACATTCATATGGCCCTGCAAGTTGCAGAGGCGGTGAATAATTGGTTGACAAGCACGTGGAAAAGCCAGATACAGACAATGTGACAGGCATGATGTTAATGTTAAAAGTGAATAATTTTTCCCCTTTTAAAAGCTTTTATTTTAACTTTTTCCAAAACTTTATTAAATATTTTAGGCACAAGTGACCACAATTAACAGTATTAAACCTTTGATATCTTTGACAGTTGTACCAGATGTCTTTTGTTTTTAAATATTTAACTAATTCTAATGGTGGTTTCAAATTACCATAACTGTTAAAGTACTCGCAATAATTGTTGAACTTTACGTAGGCTACCCAATGAGTCCCTTCACTTATAGAACTGTCTTAATTCACGATACCACATTCTATTTGCTTAGGGTGTCTTGGAAAATTATCTCGCATGTAGACACCACGAAAATATGGTATATTCCTTGCATGTTTCAGTAAATCTAAATTTGTTAGAGCACGTTTAGGCAGCCTACTATTCAGTTTTTTTATTCTTAAAAAATAGACCGTGTCCTTTTTTATAAGGTTTAATGTATAAACCTTTACCTAAAGCTATAGATTCCATCATTTTGTTATGACGTTCTGATTCTTGAAGATTTTTTTGAGCGGATTTGTAATCTTGAACAGCTTTTGCAATACCCGCCGCTCCTCCTGCTAGTGATCCTAATGCTGATAGACCGACAAATATGGGTATGAGGGGTAGTATACCTCCTGTCTTCGGCACGGGGATTATTCTAGGTAAACGTACTTTGTGTTTCGAAAATAGATGTTTTGCTGCTGAGTAAGCAGAATTTCAAACGACGGTCATTTACAGATCAAGCCAAGAAAAAAGTCAATGTCGTGTCGTATCAGGAGCTGAAAACGCTGGCGGAGAACCGAAAAGAGTGGCGATTACTCCACCGACAAGAGCTAAGCTCTTAAATTTATGATGATGATGAAGCAGAATTTATGGCACAGTGATGATTTTTAGATTTTAACTTCTTTAATTTAGTACGGATTTTATTCACTATTGATTTAAAGGTTTTGACTCCTGCACCTGTTCTCAATTTAGTTTTCATTACTTTGTTAACTAACCAAGATGCTACTTTTTCTCCTCTACTGGCATCTTTTGCTTGAGATCTTTGTTTTGCCATTTGAAGTAAAGCCAAGTCGGCTTTATGACGTTGCTCTAAATTATTAAACTTTAAATATGCAATATCGTGTAGCATACAGGCTTCGTCAAGTTTATTTATTCCTTTATCTCCACGCAATAACCGTTCTCTTATCTTTGTACCTAGTCCGCAATAGTTATACCCGGGCAAATGTAATTCAAATGGTAAATTATTAATCAAGCTATTTACCAGTCCTCCTCCTCTCATTGCTTTAAAAATAATGCTGATTGTTATACAAAGCAGCAAACTTTATAATTAAACAATTGATGTTTTATTAATCCAACCATTTTCTGAGTCACTTAAACCGAGCCATTTTACGAAAAGTTTGTTTCCTCTTTTCTTGGTGACCTTTTCAACTAAATAAATATGAGGATATTTTGTTTTTTGAAGTTCTTGTTCATAAAATGTTCCCAGAATTATTTGTTTCCGACTATCTTCGAGATTGTATGTAATCGGGTTAGTATTATTTATTTTTATAGTTTTAAACAATTCAGTAGACCAGTTTGGAGTATACCCTTTGTAAAAAGTTCCTTTGTATTTGCTTATACGAACTTGGTTTCTGTTTAGTAGTTCTATGAACTGTGTTGTTATAGTTATTAATTAATGTTTCAAGAGGTTCTCCAATCCAAACGTAATTTCCCGCAAGACTGAAATATTTATAGAGTTTATTTTTTATTGTCCTAATAAACCTTTCTACGATTGATGCCTTTTTTATTGAGTATGTAGAATAATGATTTATTTTAAATGTTTTAATGAGTTTACTAAATTCTTCGTTATAAAATTCTTTACCGAAATCTGTTTGTAAGTTTTTTGGAATGCGGCCTAGAAAAAGAACTTTTTTAAAAGCATTCGTTATTTCGGACTTACATTTGGTTTTAACTGGTATAGCCCAAGAAAACTTAGAAAAGGCATCAATAATAACTAAAATAAATTTGTATTGCTTATTTTCATTTTTGAGATTTTTGATGTCAATTAAATCGGCTTGCCACAAATCATCGATTCCTTTTAGTACCACTGACCGACGCTGAAAATTCTTACGCGCAGCTTTATGTATTTCATCTACAACTTCTTTTTTACTCATTTCGTTCGATCACTTTTGTGCACGTCTGCTTGTTTACTCAATATCTCCTCAATTTGTTTTCAAATGTAATTCAAAACTTCGTTGTTTTAATATAACCTTTTCTAAGTTAGTTTGTATAACCTTATTGATTTGATCGACGTAAGCTTTGTTAACAGCCTGATCAGGAGCCAGTGGGTTTTGCACTCCTTTTAACCTTGATAATTGTAAGTTATATTCACCGTCTTCGGATTTAGTTAAAGTTTCATCAAATAAAAAGGTTTTACTAGACAATCTTAAACGTTTGTGCACGTGATGACCAAATTTGTCAATATTCATGTTACTGTTCGCCTTATTCAAAATATGGGTAATTACTGATAGAACAAAACGAAAATCTGATTTTATATTTTTATTGAATGATACCACTTTCACGTAATTCTTCTATTATAGATATAATTTCATTTTCCAACCCTGTGTTACCAGCATCTCTGGAAGCTAACAAAAGTTTTAATCTCTCAACTAACCTATTCGGATCATCCCAATAGACATAGTCAACACTAGACTTAACTTTTTTCATTCGAGGCAAAGGTAAAACTGGTAGCCCTTTACCTAAATGAAGGTTATCGGTACTTTGACTTTTAAGTAGAGCTATTTGAAAAAGGGGTTTTATTATACGTAGATACTTTAACCCTTTATTACTTTTTACCCGACTGCGAAGAAGGAGGGGTTATGTGTTTGACGCGTATGTATGTATGTATGTATGTCTATTCCTATGTCCTCTCGTAACTACTCAACGGCTGAACCGATTTTGACAAATGATACGTCATTGGATTCGTCTTGGTGACGCGAGTGACACTGGGTACATGAATTTCTTGAAAAATTAAAATTGCTGATTTTTGGCGTCAAATTGTGAGTCTTCAAAAATTTTTTTTTATTCAATCCTTTCGAGTAGGGTATCAAAATGAAGAGATTTAAAGAGAGATTACAAATATATATACAAGTCATATGATGTATCAAAATGAAGAGATTTAAAGAGAGATTACAAATATATATACAAGTCATATGATTAAGTTTAGTTTGGAAGAATAAATTGGCAATCAATTCATTCAAACAACGGTAGGCAGATAAATATGCCAACTACTAGATATCATTGTACAATAATTTTCTCTATAAAATCCATGTAGAAAAGAAGTACTAAGATACAAATAGTGTAATAGTACATTGTGTCTTAAGGGCGGTAAATAAGGAATTCCTAACGAGAGTCTATTAATTAGAAACCCGAAGTCGACAACTGAGGGCTTTAATAAGTATGATGTTTTTCATCACATTTTTGAGTAAAATTGTATATTTGTTAAAGAAAATAGTATAGTAGTTGTCTGTTTGTCATTTTTTTTCCTTTGTCAGTTTAATGTTAGTAAGCAAAGTAAATTAATCCCTATCCTACTAATATTATAAATGTGAAAGTTTGTGAGTGAGGATGTGAGTGTGTGAGTAAGTATGTTTGTTACTTCTTCACGCTAAAACGGCTAAACGGATTTGGATGAAATTTGGCAAAAAGTTAGTTTATAACCTGGATTAAAACATAGTATACTTTTTATTCCGACATTCCCACGCAATAGGGATAAAATCTCTAAATAACAACCGCCGGGCTTGGAGTCATTAAATTTGGTATGTAGGTAGGTGGACGTCTGGAATTACTCATAGGCGACTTTTTGACCCGATATTCTCACGGGATACCTAGGGATGAAATCTCGAAATAACAACCACTGGGACTAGAGCCATGAAATTCGGTATGTAGGTAGCTGGACCTCTGAAATAATACATATGCTATTTTTTAACCCGATATTCCCACGGGATACCTAGGGATAAAATCTAGAAATAACAACCGCTGTGATTAGAGCCATGAAATTTAGTATGTAGGTAGCTGGACCTCTGGAATAATAGATAGGCTACTTTTATTATCTCGATATTTCCACGGGATAGGGATAAAATCTTGAAATAAATCATGTCATGCGTTTAGGTGTTAAGTGTTGTGGTGTTTTTAAGTGTAAACATGGAAAATAGCCCGTTTAATCGGAGCAGCAGGATCGCTCGCTCCCCGCCGCCCGCGCCCACGCCCCCGCCCCGCCCCGCAGCGCCGACGCCTCACCAGGAAGACGATGAAAGGCCTGACGTTATTTCCACTCCAGAAATACAACACTGGATGAAGACTATCGAAGACTGCCTAAATGAGGTTTGCGCCATTTCAGAAGCAGGAAAACTGAACACGGAACAAAAATTACGCATCAGCAATTTATGTCGAAAAGTAGGTCATGGAACATCTCAAATGGCAGTGGCGTACCAGTCCCTTAAGCAGAAAGCCGTGCAAGCTTATTCATCTGCCCAGATCCTACAGGGAGACCTTAAACTTTCACAGCAGCTCCAGGACATCAAGCTGAGTATTCAAGAGTCAGCCAAACCATCCACGAAGGGGACTTCTTTTGCTGATATGGTTAAAAAAAGTCCTAATAATTTCATCCAGCCCGAACGTGATAATTCTGTGACCATCTATCCCAACGACAAATTGAAATCCAGCGATGAGACGAAATCTCTTGTCCAAAAACTGATTAATCCTGAACAGATGAAGCTGCACGTTAAAGGTTTGCGCAAGACTCGGAATGGTGGTGTCGTAATTAGCACAGAAACAAAGGAGGATATTGAGAAATTAAAACAATCCGCCCAGATAAAAAACTCAGGCCTTACGATCGATGAAACGCAGAAACGTAGGCCTAGAATAGTAGTTATAGGAGTGCCCACATCCATGCTTGAAATCGAAGTCATTTCCTGTTTGTACCACCAAAACTTAGCCGATAATCCTCAATGTGATAGTTTCGATACGTTTTTCGACACAATTAAGATGAGCCACAAGTCGGGAAAAAAGGACGCTGAAACTTGTAATTATATTATAGAAGTTCCTGCTGCTATACGTAAAGCCCTAATTACTAAAGACAAAGTGTTTATTAATTGGTCATCTTGCCCTGTTAGAGACTTTACTTTAGTCACTAGATGTTATAAGTGTCAACAATATGGTCATGCTGCCAAGTTTTGCCGAGAGTCAACGGTCACCTGCGGCCACTGTGGCGAACAAGGCCACACCATAAAAGAATGCCAAAAAAAGTCAGACGACGCCAAGTGCGCTACTTGCTTGCGTTTTAAAAAACCAAGCAACCATATCACAGGTGATGCTGTCTGTCCGGCAAAAGTTATGGCTGAAAAAAGATACATCAGTACAATTGATTACGAAGGCACCTTATAACCACAATCTGCGTCACAATAAATTTTCAAAATCATAACTTAAACTTCATTTTAGTATACATATTGTTAATTTTCTAGCTACAATGTAAAGTAGGCAGTGGTCATATTGTTGACCTAATAACATAAATTGTAAATTTCTACTTAAGTTAAGCCCAGTTGCAATTATTTTTTTTCACGTAAGGCACGTATAATGTATTAGGTATCTTAGTCAGCAAACTTCGAATCGGCTTTGACACGGTTAAAAATTGCACTGACGTTGTTGCTTATTTAGATCATAACACTTTACTTAAATTAATTGATTTTATACTATTGTAATTTTTACCTTTTTATTATTTTCACTTTACTTAATGTCTGTATAATTTCATAATATCTATTTGCATTATACTTAAGCTTAGAGATACTTAAATTATTTTTAATTTTATTTTATGCTAGCGCTTTAAGCCTGCGATACAGAGTTTTCTAGTAACTCTAGTGCAGGACAACGTGTTACATAGAATTTTGTAAAACATTGTATTTATTGTTATTTTGTACTGCAAATTATTGAATAAATTATCTATCTATCTATCTATCAATAACCGCTGGGCTAAGAGTCATGAAATTTGGAATGAAGGTAACTCGATGTCTAGAATAACACATAGGTACGCTACTTTTTATCCGGATATTCTCACGGGATAGTTTTGAACTATTTTGAAAACAAATGAATTTCTGCCAAGTACCTATCTTGCGGCGCATTCTTCTTGGCAATGATGGTCTTTCCGAAAGCGCTGGTAGTTTTAAAAAATGATGTGTAAAAGTGCCCATTGCGGCCTATTTACTGAATAAATGATTTGAATTTGGATAGGCAACATTTTTGAAATTTCAGCACTGGGTTTAGAGTCTTGAATTTTGTACAGCTATTCACAACACAACCTCAATGAAGGAAGACCACGATATAAATTTTGGAAATTGCCAGGGGAATTTGTTAAAATCCCGAAAATTTCAAGTGCAACTACCAGACCGATTAGTTTACGCGTGCGAAGCCGCGGGTAAAAGCTAGTTAATACTATAAATGCGAAAGTAACTCTGTCTGTCTGTCTGTCTGTTACGCTTTCACGTCGAAACCGCTGAACCAATTTTGATGAAATTTGGTATATATGTAGTTTGAACCCCAAGGATCAACATAGGATACCTTTTATTCCGATAGAGGGCGCCACCGCGCGATAACCTATATCTGCGCAGACGAAGTCGCGGGCATAAGCTAGTTTGCCATAAATGAGAAACTCCATGATCCTGTAATGCTATGTAGGCAATTTATGTTACGACTGCAGGTATTTCTTGCACATTTGAAAAAAAACAACGCAAACCAATATTAGGAAGACCGATAGTGGGCTTATGGTGGCGTATTGAATTTCAGTTGCGAAGAAGCCCTCACGTACATATGGTCGTATGTGTTCCCCCTGCTTACGCATAATTTTTTAAGTCATAATTCTATTTCGCATAATCTGTTTACGCATAATAGTACTTATGCCGAAACTGTTTTCGCATAACAGTTTATGCCGAATTCTTTTACGCATAACCCATGTAAGCCGAATGGGCTTTACGCATAATTTGTGAATTTAGAATATTATTTAGGCAGAAAATTACTTACGCAGAAAGTTACTTTCGCATACTTAATGTAACACCAATTTTATGTCTGGAAAGCAAATATTCATATGAATTTAACGATTCTGAGACGAAGTCGGAGCTCCTGTTCTGCTCATTAAGGATTGCGGGGGCTCGCCCCCATGTCCCCCCGCTTTATGCACATGCCTCTTTTACTGGTGGTTGTTCGTTCCGTTACAAATACAATTCTAACCTAACCTAATAACATTTTTCTAGTAATAAATAGCAATTAGGTAACTTATTTTCGGATTTCGGCCTATCAAAATTCGGCTAAATTACATATATGCTAAACAAGATTATGCATAATAAAATTCGGCTAAACAGTTATTCGGCTTATACAGAATTATGCCGAACTAAATTTCGGCAAGTTTAAGATTCGGCGTAAATAAATTATGCGAAACCTGTTATGCGTAAGTAATCAGTTTCGGACATTAAAAAGTATGCGAAATAGAGGGCACCCGGTCGTATGGTGTGATGATATGCCCTCATTTGATACATCAGAAGGTATTCAGATGCTTGACCAAGTCGTAACGTGTGAGCTGGCTGATGATGACCAAGAATTGAAAGATTTAGTAGAACGACTTCAAACACACAAACATACCCACACTTGCTTCAAAAATGGAAATTATTGAAGATTTAGCTTAGCCATTAGCGCACTAGATCCAAGAAAACTATCAAATAACCCTCATGACCTCAATTCATTACAAGAATTAAATCGTTTGCGAAATCTTGAACTAGCTCCAAATAATACACCTTAGTTCAAAACAAAGCAGTTACATATTTTTCGTAGTTCTATACTAAAAAGCAAGAAATAAAATGACGTAATTAAAAAAACTAAAAAACCCGACTGCGATGTAAAAAATACAAAGTTTAAATGATTTCAATCATTACATTCTTCATAGAACTAAAAAGCACAAAATAAGCAAATCACTAAGGAAAGGACTTCATCACATTTCCTAACGTTGGGTATGCTGTTAAGGTTGATTAAGAGGTTTTACTAAAGAAGGTAGATATAAACGTAATCAGAACATTCCATCCTCGCCCTTTTCCACCTTTCCCAGTAGTTTACACTATTATAAATAGACTGAACTGAGAATGAAAATATGACAAATTAAGCACGACAACATTAAAAACCAAATTTCGTAGCAGGCGGGACCCATTAATTTTCTTTCGATTTATAATTTGCAAATGGGTCCCGCCTGCTACGAAATTTGGTTCTTAATGTTGTCATGCTTAATTTGTCATATTTTCATTCTCAGTTCAGTCTATTCATAATAGTGTAAACTACTGGGAAAGGTGGAAAAGGGCGAGGATGGAATGTTCTGTTTACTTTTATATCTACCTTCTTTAGTAAAACCTCTTAATCAACCTTAACAGCATACCCAACGTTAGGAAATGTGATGAAGTCCTTTCCTTAGTGATTTGCTTATTTTGTGGTTTTTAGTTCTATGAAGAATGTAATGATTGAAATCATTTAAACTTTGTATTTTTTACATCGCAGTCGGGTTTTTTTAGTTTTTTTTTTAACATAAAATCGTATACGAATAAACTAAAGAACTAAAACTCGAAAAGTGTCGCCTTTGGACAAGACAGGTTACAGTAAAAACTGGCACAATCTATTTTTTTTTTAATTAAACTGATAGATTAAAATTTAATAAAAATGCCTGGTCTTTGTGTATTTGATTGGTTTTTACCTGTGAACATTTTTATTTTTTCTGAAAACGACAAATTGAGCATAGTTTCTATTCAAAAACTAAATGACAGGTTAAGGTGCCACTATTTTTGGAATTGCCCTTTGTCGTTCTGCTTCTTCGAATTTTGTTGCACATTTCATTCTACAGTTACCCGTCATCTTTTCTTCAACAATTTTACCTCTTTTTGAACAGTAACTTTTACCGAGGTTTTTAAGTTTTTTCCTCTTATTAGCTTCCCACTCGTCTTGTTTTCGAGGACGCTTTTTACCCCTATTCCTGATCAATACTGTAGCAGCTGGTGATGGCTGAGCGGAACTCATATCCACAGATTCCACAGATGGACACGTAAAATAATCACGATCATGTTGACAGCAAAAAGGATCATTATATTTGCTGTGTTTGTTCAATGGGGACGGTACAGGAGTATTATCAACAGCTGATGGATCAGGCGTCACAGGACTTTGAACACGAGACAATATTTTGTGAATTATTTGTGGACGGTATAAAATAGCACGGAAGGGTTTATATTTATCTGTAAACTAGCTGGCGATGAGGAACTTGTAACGGCCGTTGATCCGTGACATTACGTGGAACAGTTCCACACGTGGTTATTTATTTATTTTTTCCTCAAAATATAGACTAACGCGGAGTAAAATAATACTTTATTATAGCTTTGTGTTATATTGCTGTCGGAATTTCAAAGCAAACCAATAAAGTAATTTTAGTGATTGAGGCGGTTGCCAGATGCGTGTGACTTGGTAAAAACCAAACTATAAGGTATTGTTTAAACCTTCTTCAGTACAAAGGACCCTCAATTAACTTATTCATAGGATTTATTTTTAAACAATATAGCTATAGTCAAGTTACTTGGGAAAATCTGTAGACAATAGAAATGAACCTAACGATGCCTTCTTTGTCTAGATGGCCAGGTCAGCGGCGGTATGGTCCTTTGTTTGTGCCGAAATAATTGCCGATGAGATTTTGAAAAATTAGATAAGGACAGCTGGTAGATAGTTCCATCCCTGTCTAGTTTTGCTACCGGGGTAGTGGGGTGGAGATGGTAGGGAACTGCTAAGCTTGTCGGGGCGCGGGAGTCTTTCCTGGGAGCTCGTAGGAGACAGGCGCGGACATCGGACCTCGGGGCGCGGGCGCAGAGTTGCGGGACAAAGGCGCATTTCCGGAGTATAGCGATCGAAGTCGTATACTACTAAGGACGAGTAGTGGCAGCTAAGTCTAGCTTAGTTTGTCTTGTCCCAGTGACGATATGTGTTTCTGATTCGGTCTCAATTTTTCGGAATTTTATTTCGCGTCCTGTTTTAATTTTGTATTTGTGTGTTACGTAATTGTATTAATTTTTCGGATTTATTGTTCTGATCTAACCTTTGATTTTTTTTTTTTTTTTTTATTCGACTGGAAGGCAAACGAGCAAGTGGGTCTCCTGGTGGTAAGAGATCACCACCGCCCATAAACATCTGCAACACCAGGGGTATTGCAGATGCGTTGCCAACCTAGAGGCCTAAGTTGGAATACCTCAAGTGCCAGTAATTTCACCGGCTGTCTTACCCTCCGCGCCGAAACACAACAGTGTAAGCACTGCTGCTTCACGGCAGGATTAGCGAGCAAGATGGTGGTAGCAATCCGGGTGGACCTTGCACAAGGTCCTACCACCTGCAAAATTTGATGAATTATACCTGTAGATTCACAATCGCGCGCCCAAATATGTCCGAGCCAAATGAGCGCCACTTTGGTAAAAGTGGCCTTCTTTTTTCTCAGTACGTTGTTGTCAAGTGTCAAGCGTTGTGGAGTTTTGCCGCTAGCGAAATTCGCCCGTAATAGAGTAAAGACTAGGTTCAAATTTCGTCTCGTATTATTTTAATTATTTTGTGTGAGATGATTTTATTTGTCACGCAAACAAATCAATAGTTCTGACATTCTTTGAAGGGGATTTTGTTCGGCAATGTGCGTCCTGGTTTAAATGTCATTGGATCTAACGTCAAATTCCCGGACTATGTTCATTCTTCAAATTTTACATTCGCACAGTTAAACCAGCTAGCTAAATAGGCGTTCTTTACTGAAGCGCGTAATACTATTAAAATTACCATTTCTTGACCTCAAAATAAACTCATTTAACCTGACTCGTAGTGACCTTCCTCGGAGGATGGCACTTTGCGGATCGAAAAGAACTAGTTCCTCGTAAACGATCTTAATCGGTCTCGGTCTCGCTCCCGGTCCGCGCTCCTTAGCTTCGATCGGTCGGAGTCGAAACTAAAACAATAGGGGAGCGAGCATTGGGAGCGGGAGTGAGTGAGCAATATATGATTGAACGAGGAAACGAATAAAGAGCGGAGCTAAATAAACTCGCTCCCAGATCTTAAACACTGTTTCGGTCGGAGCCGCTCCTCGGAGCTAAAGGAACTAAAGGAGCTAAAGGAACTAAAAGACCGAACTAGTTCATTTGACCGATTGACCGAGATCGGAGCGCTCCCTTTAAAGACCGAGCGGGCGCAACTCTATAGAAGAGCAATGAACTCGGCAAGTTTCCTAATAGTGCATTTTTTTATATGCAAAAATAATTTGGCTGATTCTTTAATACGGCTTTTCTTTTCTTGTGGTAATGAAATAGTCATATTAGTGGTATTAAATGCAAATCCTAAAAATTTGCAACATTTATTGGGGGTCAATTGGCTTTTTTCATAGTTAATTAAAAATCCTAGATATTCTAGTGTTTTCCGGGTTATTGAGACATTATTAAAGCATTCTTCGTAATCAGATCCGACACAAAAAAAATCGTCTAAGTAATTTACTGAGACGTGGCCAGTCATTCGTAGGTGAAGTAGAACAGGTTTTAACAATTTTGTGAATACATATGGCGCCGTACATAGGCCAAATGGACGTACATTGAACTCGTAGAGTTGTGATTTCCATTGGAAACGCAATTTCTTTCGGTCATGTATATCAACTGATTTTAAGAAATAGGCGTCCTTTAAGTCAAGCGTAGCCATAAAATCGTTTTGATTCAGCAGTTTCAAAGCCTTCAAAGCTTTCAAAGTGCGGTAATCCTCCATTTTAAAATGGTCTACTTGAACATACTTATTTAAACTTTTTAGATTTAAAATAAACCTTTGTTTCCCGTTCGGCTTTGGAATTGTAAAAATGGGCGATAAATATTGACCTTCACAAGGATCACAATGTGAAATAAATTCAGAATCTAGCATCTCTGCTATACATGTATCTATAATATTATTATCAGTTTCAGAGCGACATAATTCCTTGGGGACTGACGATTGAATGGGTTCCATTTTAGAGGGGAATTTTGTATCCCGGGACCCACGAGAGGATCGTATTATCGTCAGTGACGCTCTGCCACTGATCGTAAAAGTATTGTAGTCGGCCAGCGATAGGCACATGTACCTGCGGGTCTGAAGTCACTGTCTCCGGGAGCGCTGGTGCTGGCGCGGCGGCGGGCGCCGGGCGCGGGAGGCCTGCGGACGCGGCGCGGGCGGCCGGCGTGAGGCGGGGGTCGCTCGCGGCTCGGCGGCCGGCGCACACGGAGCCCCCCTTGCGTTTAAAGTCGGGTTACGGTGAGCAGCAGGGACTTGTGATACTGTGCTGGCGATTCTCCGTACGCCCGATGGCCCAGCAACGGGTGTCCTCATCTCCAATCCCGACTTCGAAATTGCCTTGGATGTTTGTAATTTTTCGGCCAGATCGGAACCAACGAGGAATTCGTCTATTTTTGTGTTCTTAAGGACGTCTTTTGTTTCCTTACTGAGAGAGTTTATAGTGGCATATCGGCGTGATAATGATTCTTTGTGATGGTTATCACATAAGAGGCGGCCGGCGTCGCTCAGGGGTTTTATGATGTCTTGGGATATATTTTGCTTTTTCGCTAAAGCAATATTCAAAACTTTCCGAATAGCCACCAAACAGCTTGTAAGCTGGTTTTGCCTTGACTGGCTGTAAATGTTTTTTTTGTTATTTATTTCTGTGAGCGCAGCTTTGATTTCTGCGTTTAACTTGGGCGCTGTCATGTAAGGACAGTTTTCTGCCGGTAGGTACAGCTTTTGCAATGTGATTCTATTATCTTTATTAAGGCCGTTAATCAAGATATTTTGCCACCTGGAAGCGATATCTTTCTGCAAATTTTCGCCATAGGGAGGGATTTCCTGTGGAGGGGTTGTCACCTAAAATGTCTAGAATATCTTGTTCTAAGCCGTCTTGTGCGTTTTTGGTGCATCGTCGATCAACGGCTCGTCGTTATTCAGCGCACAGTGTTTTCACTTCCTTATAGTTCGATGAAACACTACACGAAAAATAGTACCGCCTATCCTCAACAGAGGGCGTTGTTCGGAGAAAAGCTTGTGAGCATGGTAACCCTGATTGAAAGAAAAAAAGAAAGAAGGAAAGAAAAGATTCAATTGTAATATATGGGACAAGAAAATAAATAAAAACAAGAATAAAATATAAAACGCGCATGCCACGATTTACGATTTTTTTTTAATAGCTTTAGTGGTCCTGGCAATTTTTAACATTTTACGTTTCGTTCCATGAAGTTTTTTGCATCATTAATGCTTATTTTATTGTCATTTTCTGTCTCATATTTATTGCAAAGTCATTTGAATATGTCTTGTTTTTACAAAATAATAAATAAATAATAAATAAATATCACGGGACAATTCACACCAATTGACCTAGTCCCAAAGTAAGCTTAGCAAAGCTTGTGTTATGGGTACTAAGCAACGGATAAACATACTTATATAGATAAATAAATACTTAAATACATATTAAACATCCAAGACCCGAGAACAAATATTCGTATTATTCATACAAATATCTGCCCCGGCCGGGATTCGAACCCGGGACCTCAAGCTTCGTAGTCAGGTTCTCTAACCACTTAGCAATCCGGTCGTCCAAAAGAAATATATGTGTATAATGTGCAACCAAATTTACTACATAAACATAAAAAAAATTAAAGATTGTTTAAGGTTGCCGAAAAACGAAACGGAAAAAAATGAAGTAATTAAAAAAACTAAAAAACCCGACTGCGATGTAAAAAATACAAAGTTTAAATGATTTCAATCATTACATTCTTCATAGAACTAAAAAGCACAAAATAAGCAAATCACTAAGGAAAGGACTTCATCACATTTCCTAACGTTGGGCATGCTGTTAAGGTTGATTAAGAGGTTTTACTAAAGAAGGTAGATATAAACGTAATCAGAACATTCCATCCTCGCCCTTTTCCACCTTTCCCAGTAGTTTACACAATTATGAATAGACTGAACTGAGAATTAAAATATGACAAATTAAGCATGACAACATTAAGAACCAAATTTCGTAGCAGGCGGGACCCATTTGCAAATTATAAATCGAAATAAAATTAATGGGTCCCGCCTGCTACGAAATTTGGTTCTTAATGTTGTCATGCTTAATTTGTCATATTTTAATTCTCAGTTCAGTCTATTCATCTATATATATAAAATTCAAAGTCCTGACTGACTGACTGACTGACTGACTGACTGATATATCAACGCACAGCCCAAACCACTGGACCTAGAGACTTGAAATTTTGCACATAGATACCTTATACAATGTAGGCATCCACTAAGGAAGGATTTTTGAAAATTCCCACGGGAACGGGAAAAATCGGGATTTATATATTCGATTCTGAGTGACCTTATCTCAGTAACAATAATAACTAGACTCTTCAAATTTGTTACACAAGTAGGTATTACATTAATTAAAACATTCATTTCAGGATTTTTGGAAATTCCTACGGGATACGGAAAAAACGTGATTTATATATTCTGTTCAACGGAATCCCATGAACAATAATTACTAGACTCTTGAAATTTGGCATAGAAGTAGGTAATTATAATAGTAAATTTTTTTTTAAGGATTTTTGGAAATTCCCACGGGACAAGGAGAAAACGGGATTTATATTCAGTTCAACGGGATGGTCTTATCATTTTAACCGAAATTTAGCATTTAGGGTCCTTGGGGGGTCCAGGGGTCTATCACAAAAGGATTTCCCGAAATTCTGACGGGAACGGGAAAAAACGGGATTTTTCGTTTTTCTGGACTTAGAAAGCTAAAATTTGGCATGTAGGTTGCTTGAGGAGTGTAGGAAAGCATTAAAGAGATAATTTCCCGAAATTCCTACGGGAGCGTAGAAGAGCATTGAGAGTGGAGTTTTCGAAATTCCCACAGGAACGGAAAAAAATTGGATTTTTCGTTTTACTGGTCGCAGAAAGCTGACATTTGGCATACAGGTTGACTCCACTGAGTTAATTTTCCGAAACTTCCATGGGAAAGGGAAAAAACGGGATTTTTCGTTTTACTGGACGCAGAAAGCTGAAAATCGACATGTAGATTGCTTGGGGAGTGTAGAAAATTACAAAATTCCCACGGGAACGGGAAAAGTGGGATTTTTCATTTTACTGGTCGTAGAAAGCTGAAATTTGGTAAGTGGGTTCCTTGGGGAGTGTAGGGAGCGTTGAGAGAGAATATCCCGAAAATTATTACGGGAACGGGAAAATTGGGACTTTTGTTTTTCTTTCTTATTTATTTAAAAAAAAAAAAAATTATTCGAAAAAGTATACTCCCAAGGTGGTCCATTGTCACCAAATTAGGATCTGATGACGGGATCACAGGGAAATCGAGGGCAACCCTCAAATTTTGTAGGGACGCATTAAGTTTTTCATTATATTTTCTCAAGCTATTTAAGTATTTGCGTCTGATAGACATCATCTCATGTTGATGAGCTAATGATAGTAGGTAAAACTCCTTAACGGTTAGGAGTTGAGGTTTTTTTTAAAATATTATAATATGCAGGTATTAGACATTTAGTTGTTTTCATTCTGGTAAATAAATATCGTAGAAAGTACATCTGTGTTACCCCAAATTTAACGCGGGCGAAGCCGCGGGCAAAAGCTAGTAATTGTGTAAACTACTGGGAAAGGTGGAAAAGGGCGAGGATGGAATGTTCTGATTACGTTTATATCTACCTTCTTTAGTAAAACCTCTTAATCAACCTTAACAGCATGCCCAACGTTAGGAAATGTGATGAAGTCCTTTCCTTAGTGATTTGCTTATTTTGTGCTTTTTAGTTCTATGAAGAATGTAATGATTGAAATCATTTAAACTTTGTATTTTTTACATCGCAGTCGGGTTTTTTAGTTTTTTTAATTACTTCATTTTATTATTGGTTTACTCGCATCAAAGTCTCTTCTATGCGCATTAGTATCTTGTAAAATTTGTTTATAGTTGAGTTTGTCTTCTATTGTTATCAACTCAAATTTAGGATTTTTTTTGTACAGATCGCGTCAGAGAAAAGGAACCCCTCTGTGTGACACGTGACAGATCAGTCTGGCCCTGCGGTTAACTATCGCGAGCTCTGAGACAAGTGCATTAAAGGGAGATTTGATCTCTCTTGAGATGTGATCATTTAAATAAGTTGAAAAAAAAAAGATATTGGTCATTTATATTTTTTTAACCACATTTGAATTGATACGATCTTCGGTGGTGTGAGTGAGACAAGAGAACCTTAGTAATAATATTCGAATACGATCCGAATTGTGTAGGTAACAATTTTATTGTTTTATTGTTATTCCACGAGCGGACATCAACTCATTATTCTTATAACATTCAATACTCGCATTGCAAGTTACATTCACATTCACAGTCCATTTTCACCAAGCGGTGAATGACAACTATCAAAAATATCTCTTTTAAATGTAACAAATTTCCCCCCCATCGAAATCCTCGGAATCGAACTCGGTTCACTGCGAGCAGCGCACAGGTCGATAACTTCGATTTGCCGCTAGGCCATTTCAATACCTGACGATGGTTGCAAAATTAATAGTTGCTAGTTGCGTGCCATTGTCATTAGTATTCAGTAGATATGCACCAAGCGCCAAAGCAAAGACAACCTTATTGCACAGTAAATAGCGACTTTCAAAGAAGCAGCGACTATAGATATACTGAGTTCTAACTTTGTTTTTCGTATTGAGACTTTGAGGGTGGCAGATATTTACTTAATCTTTGCATGCTGTTCTAGCTAATGCGTATAGATATGAACAGATAGATTACGTTTATTGCCGATTGTTGCACTACCTTATTGTAACTTCAGAGAATTATCGAAGACTGCTGTATTAAACTGCTACTTAAGGTTGAATGTAGGATAATAAACTTTATGAGTTCCATTTATTAACCTGAGGGTAAATTTTTAACGAAATTTACAAATCGTTACGTTTCGTGTCGATCTCCTTGTGTGAATATCTCCACGTTGTAATATTGTCCGATTTATTAAGTTCACGAAAAGCTTTTATTATTTCGATTAACAACTTTTTTGAAGGCTATAATTGTTGTTCTCTGGGAACAAAAATAACATATTTTATAAAGAAAATAGCACGGGGTATGAACGTAACGGTAAGTTTGAAATAATAATATTTATTGTTGAAATATTTCTGACCAATTGCACTTTTCATGTATCTATTTCTAATATTAAGTATTGTTTTCTTTTATACAGAGAAAAACAGATCGATACAAAGCAAAGGTATCAAGCGACGGGTTATGTGAAATGTGATCTGAAACTTTTGGGTGTCTCTCAGAACAGTTCGACGATATCTACACGCGGTGAATATCCATAATTATAATCCGGCCAGAAAAATTAAGCTTACTGACGATCACCGCACCAACCAACCATAGTAAACACTTTTACTAAGGCACCAACAGAGTAAACTTTGCCACTCGTTACTTAAATTTCAACTGGGAAAACGAAAGAGTTATACATATTTACGGACGAAAAGTGCTTTAAGTCAGACATGGATGGCCGAAAAATTTTGTGGAGATGAAGTGGGGCGCGGGGAGAGGTATACCCCCAACAACGTGTTAGATCTCAGAACAAGCAAGCAATTAACACTAGGTAAATAATAATAAAATCTTTTTACAATTTTTGTGTAATTAACACATTTATTTAAAACTAGCTTATGCCCGCGACGTCGTCTGCGCGGACCTAGGTTATTGCGCGGTGGCGTCTTCTACCTGAATAAAAAGTATTCTATGTTGATCCTTAGGGCTTAAATTATCTCTATACCAAATTTCATCAAATTCAGTTCAGCGGTTTCGACGTGAAAGCGTAACAGACAGGCAGACAGACCGACAGACAGAGTTATTTTCGCATTTATAATATTACTAGCATATGCCCGCGACTTCGCCTGCGCGGACCTAGGTTATCGCGCGGTGGCGCCCTCTACTGGAACAAAAAGTATCCTATGTTGATCCTTGGGGCTTAACCTATCTCTATACCAAATTTCATCAAAACTGGTTCAGCGGTTTTAACGTGAAAGCGTAACAGATAGACAGACAGACAGTTACTTTCGCATTTATAATATTATATTAAGTAGGGATACGTTCAAGGCGTGTATTTAATATTATTTTGAAGTTTTCTTAGATCACCATGTTGCAACATATTTTAAAAGGTTTGAATGTTTTAGGTTACCTACTGGGGATGGATGTCTTCAATGGGACCAGGCGAGCTAGTGGAAATAGGCGGCCGCATGAACAGTGAGCGATATCTTGAAGTGTTAAAGGACGTAATGCTGCCGTCAGTGCGTGTGACTTATCCTAAAGGACAAACTTACCTGGTTAACGATAATTCTTCAGTGCATAAGTCCAAAATCGTCAAAGACTGGCTAAATTACCAAAAAAACATAATGGTGTTTGAATGGCTGACTAAAAGTATGGACCTAAATCCAATAGAAAACTTGTGGGGTCAGATGGTATTGAATTGGGACTCCAGTGAGATAAGATCTAATAAGAATTTGGATAATGAGGTAAATGAAACATGGGAACTGTTGTGTAATAGTGATACATGTTTCAAAGTGGTTTCGAGCATGAAAACACGGCTTCAAGAAGTAAAAGACAGTGAGAGCTATCCTCGCCGTTACTAAAAGGAACATTAATTACTAACCAATAAAACAGCATTAGAACGAAAGAGCAAGTGTTAAAATTCCTATTAAGTGTTATAATTCCTATTATTATTATTTCGTAGTTGATCAATAATAAACAGACCTTTATTATGATCAGTCAAATTACCCTTGTTGACGAGTCATTTGTTAATGATGCACCATCTGACCTCACATAGGTATTGTTTTTAATGTGTTGTGTCAAAAAGGTTATCAGAAACTGTGATAAAAGAGAAAGATGTAAATTGCTATACTATAATAGTTCAGCATGTTGGTTCTTTCTCAGTAATCACAGCGACAATTAATGTTAACAGTCTAAAATAAGTGTTGTTTTTATAAATTAATATGATGTATGCGAAAGCAAGTGTTCTATTAGTAAATTTAGTTGAATTCAAAACCTAAGTAAATAATCATATTTTAACACTGATTTAAAACTGTATACCTATACTGACCCAGAAATCTATGGATAAATAAACAAATATTGCGTTTGTAACATGCCTATCTTTTTTTATACCTCATGCCTACTTTAACAAAGATCTCTAATATTAATCAACGGCAGGTGATTAATAAAAACAAAAAAGACAAACAAAAAGATCTCAAGCCGCAGGGGCTTGAACTGAGAATCTTAGTATGACAAGGCCGGTCGAAGCCAACTATCTATCCACTAGACCAACTGGCTTCCTACGTAACGTGACAAAAATATTGAATGCTTTGATGTCATTACCAAAGGGGGGTTCCTTTTCTCTGACGCGATCTGTACATCAATTCATCTAACCCTGGAGTTCTTTTATATTTACGCTGACAAACGTTTATTTCATCGTCGGAAATATTTATTCGTGCTGATCCCATCATAAGTTTACCTCGTTCCATTCTTAAGCCAAATGGTACGTCATCAAAAGATTTTGGAGAGTGAGAAACGGGAGTACTGAATTTGTTATGTGATGTAGAATCACTTCTCATGGCATCGCTCAATTCCCCATCTTTATTCGATGCCGTCTCATTTACAGAGTTATCATTTTCTTCGAGTTCTTCAGAATCTGATGGGCTGTAATAATAAGAAAATGATAACTCTGTAAATAATACGGCATCGAATAAAGATGGGGAATTGAGCGATGCCATGAGAAGTGATTCTACATCACATAACAAATTCAGTACTCCCGTTTCTCACTCTCCAAAATCTTTTGATGACGTACCATTTGGCTTAAGAATGGAACGAGGTAAACTTATGATGGGATCAGCACGAATAAATATTTCCGACGATGAAATAAACGTTTGTCAGCGTAAATATAAAAGAACTCCAGGGTTAGATGAATTGATGTACAGATCGCGTCAGAGAAAAGGAACCCCCCTTTGGTAATGACATCAAAGCATTCAATATTTTTGTCACGTTACGTAGGAAGCCAGTTGGTCTAGTGGATAGATAGTTGGCTTCGACCGGCCTTGTCATACTAAGATTCTCAGTAAGTCTCTCTCTGACTTTTTCAAAACCTAGTAAGTGTATGTCCCATACTAGGTTTTTGAAATGGTTTTGTGCCATACTAGGTTTTGAAATGGTCAAGCCAGTTTTTTTTTGTACTTACTAGGTTTTGGAGTACTCGTATCTCTGAAGTTGAGCGAGATAGGCCTCTAAATGTTTTTGTATCCTGTAGGCACTTGCTAGATATATCATGTTTTAAACAAAAATCGCAAAATTTGCAAATAATTATGCAGTACCTAACTTAAAAATTACTCATCGTGATGTGCATTATAAAATCTATAATATTAAGGAAGCGTAATTTATGTGTTATTATCCGTTCTTATTTATCTTTTACCTAATTTACAAAATATTATGTAAAGTGCAATTTCGAATTATATACTTCGGGTTTAACAGTAAGATTCGGTTCTCGCCGGAAGCAAACGAAATAATTAAATTACTCTCGCGCTTTGCATAGAACTTTTCATAAACTAGCTTCAAAACTGTTGGAAAATGGATTTTACTTTCCGCACTTGTGCGGTAAAGTAACTTTTTAAATTACCAAATCTCAAAAAATTATGTCCAAACTATAGTTAAAAAAATAAGTCTAAAGAGTCGTTATAGTTAGGCTTCGAACAAATAAGATAACGTTTGATGCAACCAACTGAATTTTTACTGATTAGATAATACAGATTAATTTTAATATGAAAACACGACAAAAAATGTAACATTATTTTTTTTTTCATGTAAACTCGTATTTTCGTTCCGTCTAAAGTTATGAAAATCGACAGTGAAAATGCAATAAAAAATGTTTTAAAACCGATAACAGATCCACTTAATCAATTAGCTCCGCAAAATAAAATTGAGAATGAAAATGTATCTAATTGGGAAAACACAATAAAAAAGTTTAAATACGACAATGAGTTTACCAATAACGAGCAAGACGATAATGTGACATTAAATTCTTATTTTCAAAATGATAAAGATGTAAACAATAGAAATAATCATTACAGCCCATCAGATTCTGAAGAACTCGAAGAAAATGATAACTCTGTAAATGATACGGCATCGAATAAAGATGGGGAATATTGTTTACATCTTTATCATTTTGAAAATAAGAATTTAATGTCACATTATCGTCTTGCTCGTTATTGGTAAACTCATTGTCGTATTTAAACTTTTTTATTGTGTTTTCCCAATTAGATACATTTTCATTCTCAATTTTATTTTGCGGAGCTAATTGATTAAGTGGATCTGTTATCGGTTTTAAAACATTTTTATTGCATTTTCACTGTCGATTTTCATAACTTTAGACGGAACGAAAATACGAGTTTACATGAAAAAAAAATTAATGTTACATTTTTTGTCGTGTTTTCATATTAAAATTAATCTGTATTATCTAATCAGTAAAAATTCAGTTGGTTGCATCAAACGTTATCTTATTTATTCGAAGCCTAACTATAACGACTCTTTAGACTTATTTTATAACTATAGTTTGGACATAATTTTTTGAGATTTGGTAATTTAAAAAGTTACTTTACCGCACAAGTGCGGAAAGTAAAATCCATTTTCCAACAGTTTTGAAGCTAGTTTATGAAAAGTTCTATGCAAAGCGCGAGAGTAATTTAATTATTTCGTATGCTTCCGGCGAGAACCGAATCTTACTGTTAAACCCGAAGTATATAATTCGAAATTGCACTTTACATAATATTTTGTAAATTAGGTAAAAGATAAATAAGAACGGATAATAACACATAAATTACGCTTCCTTAATATTATAGATTTTATAATGCACATCCCGATGAGTAATTTTTAAGTTAGGTACTGCATAATTATTTGCAAATTTTGCGATTTTTGTTTAAAACATGATATCTAGCAAGTGCCTACAGGATACAAAAACATTTAGAGGCCTATCTCGCTCAACTTCAGAAATACGAGTACTCCAAAACCTAGTAAGTACAAAAAAAAACTGGCTTGACCATTTCAAAACCTAGTATGGCACAAAACCATTTCAAAAACCTAGTATGGGACATACACTTACTAGGTTTTGAAAAAGTCAGAGAGAGACTTACTAGGTTTTGATATGGTCAAACGAGTTTAATTGTAACTTTTTGGAAAGTATGTATAATAATATGTTTGTTAGTTAAAGTTACTAGTTTTTGTATGCCACCTTGTGCCGTACGGAAAATAAGCCCGGAGTGGGTTACAGCCAAGGGGCAATGCGGAATGTCTGAATAAAACTGAAAGTAGCTGTTGCTACACTGAAAATGCATAAATATTGTCTGGAGGCGTGCTCTGAATAATTAGGGCTCTATCTAAAGGATATAAATTAAAAATGTTAGTATGTAAACACAATCTTTATTGCTCTTTCGACTCTATACAGCGTAAAGTTATATAAATATGTGAAACCACTTGTAGTAGATTACCAGACAATTTACAAAAATAGTTTTAGGTCAGCCGCAAGCGGGTGTGATGCAGAAGGCGGTTCTTATATTCTAGTTTCACAATTTATTTAAGCCTAATGGTGTTAGTCCCTAAGGAAATCAAAAATTGCCATCAATTTCAATTTTCAATTACTGTATTTAAATCATAACTTTCCTAATTATTATACATAAATGTTTTACAGACCTGGCCAGAAGCTACCTCTCTATGACACCAGTCCGGCAGCCGAAGGACGACCACAGTGTGAGACAAGCGCGATGCTCTGGGGCGTCGTCTCTATGCGCTGACCCTGGTGCTGGCCGCACGGGTCTCACAGGATGCAGAACAGTCTTCTGGTCTCAGCAACGGAGGAAAAGACGTGGCAGAAGCTAGGTGCAGAAGGCACAGCCAAGGCAATGATGCAACAGAAAAATGGCTAGTTCTCAGAACACAGAAATGAATAACTAGCCCGGAAATTGGAGTTTATCTAAACCTTAAGCTCTCAACTGGAGGTGCAAAAATATAAGGTCTAAACCCAAATGATGTGCATCATCATGCCACAAAATTAATTTAGAAAATTCTAAATGGAATTTTAATGAAACTAAATTTTAATAAATAATAGATCATAAATTGAAGAATAAACTAAAAAGAAGGATCTAAAAACCCTAACCGGCTAGAAGGAAGAAGAAATTGCTTCGATTAGACACTTGCAAAAAGGCAAAAGCATGTGGCAAAGAGGTTAAGTGATTGAGATGATTCTTACCGGAGTAATTCAACTGTAGCCCAGGATTAACTCGACGCTGGTCTTCCCACCCTCAGCCGCATGCAAGGAATCATGTGCTGAAATTAACCACATGGATGAGAATAATGCCCCATGAACTACACTGAATCTAACCAATATTTCAGTAACCAAATTTACTTACAGTTCACTTGCTGCACAAAAATAAAATTTAAATGGACTTCGTTTGTGCCATAGAGGCCACTAAAATTCAGAATGGGGGCTGTCACCCTCGTCTCTTCTTCGATGGAAAATGATCTAGCTGTCACGCATGATGGAGGCCTAAGTCAAGAGGAATGGAGGCTCCAATACAGCCCTACTCAAAGTCTGTATGAACATCGCTTGGACTATCAAAAGCCCCTAAGAAATTCCCCCGAATCCCACCAATTGTGGGGAAAACATTTACTATGCCAAATTATGACTAGATGTTATTAGCCTTTGATTCTGTATCAAATCCTGCTGATTGTAAATTAAATAAATGTGATTTCACAATATTTGAAATTAATTCTATTTCCCCTGAAATATGACAAAAATCCCTGAACTGACATCCCTACAAAATTGTTTACTTAAATGCTCCAATCAGAGATGACCCCGTCAACACAATCCTTCTTCCAGTTACCAGCTGGAAAAAATATATTGAAATAATTGCCAGATTAATCGAATCTCGGGCAGTTCGAGTCATGGAAGAAAACACAATGTTACAATACCCCCCTTCCCCACTTAAGGTTCAACGTAGGTGAACCGTACGCTGCCCTCAGCGCTCTGCTCTACAACCTAGGAGGTCAACAAAATCCCCAATGCAAGAACCAACCCAAGGCTCGAACAACCTACGCAGCTACAGAACATAATTTAAATGTTTAGAAGAATACCTATCAAAATTTAAACTATGATTGTGCTTAATGAATCTATTTTAAAGGACAAAAATGGATATAACATCCAAGAGTATGGATTACCAAAGTTATATAAGTAACAAAAACCTTTGTATCTTACTAACAACCAAAATAACCAAAATTCAACCATTCCATATTCGTGAACCAAACCATTAGCTTCCCCAGAACAACAGCAATGTTGTGCTGAAGAGGCTAATTACCAACAGCCAGGACCGATGTTCAGCATTCCTCAATATAGACCCTTCTTGTCCGGGCGAAACCTAACACAAAATCATAACCACTATCAAAGCCTAACGAAATACGAATAAAACCTTTGTTCCGAAATATCTCTACCTAAACATCTTGAAAAAGTTAATAAATATAAACAAAACCCTTCACCAAGATTACCTAAATATCTTGGATACAAATTCATTGTCTCCAAGGAATTACAAAACCAAAATATCTGCTACCTGCTGTCTGAGGAAACGAAATCTATCTCGCCCGGGCTCGAGATACCAAAACAAAATTATCACCGTGCAACAAAACATCGCATCCACTCATGCACGGAACCCCGCTAAGTTGAATGCGAAACACGGATTGGCATTCACTATTATAACTTGGTGAGGTACCCAAGGTACCAAAGGTATACATAACTTTGCTTGTACACATATTAAAGTCTCTGTGTATATACCTGTTTTCTGTAATTTTTTGCTATATGTTGGTGTGCAATAAAGAGTTATTGTATTGTATTGTATTGTAAAGACTACTCTTGATGATGTTGAGTTAAGATAGAGCCGCCCTATCTTATCTTATCTTATCTTATCTTAGTTTTAGGGGTCCTTGCGGATACACTTCGACCCGTAGGGATCTTTTGTGTAATTACCCCTCCTTCGCACTTACTCCATTGCTTTTATCACCTCATCCATGAATTGGATGATTTCACGTAGCGGTAGTGCCTTAAAGTCTCCTGGCGCGGGGTATCCGACGCCAAAGAGTCTCATTCTTAATCTGGCGAGAACGTCACATTCACACATAATGTGTTCCATTGTTTCGTCTTCCTCACCACATATTCTACAATCTTCATTGTCCTGTAGTCCCATCTTTACTAGTATGTGTTTAGTATCGAAGTGACCTGTGAATGCCCCGACGATTTGTCGGAGTTGTTTCCTACTGAGTGTCCAGAGTTTTTTAGTCCAGCTAGTGCTGACGTTTTCGATGAATCATTTTGAGTGCTTTAGACCTTCCAGTGTTTTCCACTCTTGTTGGTGTTTAAATCTGGTGTGGTCGATGAAGGCTCTGTGTCCTGGGATCCAAACCAGTCTCACTTTGTTGCATCTGCCAAGCTTGTTTAATGCTTGTACTCCATTAAAGATCAGTCTTGAGTCAACCTTTGGCGATGTGAGTGCCTTTAGAGCTGCTTGACTGTCACTGAGTATATAGATGGTTTGTTCTTTTACCTTCCTATCTATATTCTCCTGTGCACAGGAGATAATTGCATACGTCTCTGCTTCAAAGACGGTTGCATAATTTCCCATGCTTACACTACTATTGAAGTCCTTGGCGTGAATGCCGGCTCCTGTACCGGATTTCATTTTAGATCCATCCGTGTACCATGAATTTTCACTGCCTTTGGGCAGTGTCAATCCTTCCGTCCATTCTGCCCTTGTAGAAACATGTACCTTGAAGTTCCTTCGGAATATGTACTTTGGTTGCATTTTGTCGCAACCCATCGCCGTTATACTATCAAGGTATTTGTTCTGTTCCATTTTGGTGTGCTTTGTCCTCGGAGCGGAATCGTTCCACAGGCCGTATATTTTCATTCTGTGCAACGACTTACGCGCTTCAGATTCTATAGCAATATGCAGTGGTGGTAGGTCCAGTAGGACTTCCATTGCTGCTGTCGGCGTTGTTTTGAACGCCCCTGTGATAGTCATGCAGGCCGTTCTCTGGATCTTGGCCAGTAGATTCCTACATGTGCTTAGTTGTGTCCTAGGCCACCAGGCGAGGCACCCATACAGTATGATAGGTCTCACCATTATGGTGTAGATCCATTTCAGTACTTTCGGGTTGAGTCCCCATGTTTTTCCATATGCGGATCTACACATGCCAAATACTCTCGTTGCTTTGGTCATAATGTATTCCACCTGTTTTTTCCAGTTAAGTCCTTTATCAAGGATTATTCCAAGATATTTCACCTCATTGGAAAGTCTTAGTTCCCTGTCATACATTTTTAAAGTCTGTATGTTTTTTAGGTCCCTTTTTCTGGTAAATGGTATTACCACCGTTTTGCTCGGATTTATGGAGAGGTGATATTCATTACACCATTTCTCCACTTTTTTGAGAGCTGCGTTCATGATTCCTGATACTGTGTTTGGGAATTTCCCATTGACAAGTATTACCAGGTCATCTGCATAACCCACTGTTTGTACTGGGCCTGTGTTGAGATCCTCTAGTAGCGAGTTTATCACCAAGCTCCATAGCGTAGGCGACAGAACTCCTCCTTGAGGGCATCCTTTTGTGGCTGTGGCTGATAATTCTTCTCCTAATAAGGTTGAAGTTATCAGTCTGCTGTTGAGCATTTTATCCATCCATCTGCAGATAGTGGGTTCGATTCCATGTCTGTCCGCAGCAGTTTTGATGGCATGATACGTTGTACGATCAAATGCACCTTCCACGTCCAGAAACGCAGCCAGGCAGAGTTCTTTACTCTCTAATGCCTGTTCCGCTCTGTTTACTACCAGGTGTATCGCTGATTCTGTCGACTTACCCGGTTGGTAGGCGCATTGCATTTTATGCAGTGGGTGCCGTTTAAGTGGTCCATCCCTTATGTATCTGTCAACCAATTTTTCCAATGTTTTCAGGAAGAATGATGACAGGCTTATTGGCCTATATGATTTGGTATCATTATAATCTGCCTTACCAGGTTTTGGAAGGTAGATTACCTTAACTTGTCTACACACTCGGTACGTGTCCGAAGGCTAGGCATGCTCTGTACAATCTACTAAGGTGTGGTATAAGTACATTAGCGCCTTCTTGTAGTAGAACTGGATAAACGCCGTCTGGCCCTGGTGTTTTATAAGGGCGAAAGGTGGATAAAGCCCACTTTATCTTATCGTGATCTACTACCTTTTTGGCAGTATCCCAATTGTGCCTTGTGGTAGTACCCACTTGTTCGGCAATACTGATTGAGTTACTTTCTGTTGTGCTCTGATGTATAATAGAGCCTGGGAAATGCGTCTCATACATTATCTTTAGTGTCTCTATGCCTGTCTCAGTCATGTTTCCATCTTTACCCTTTATGGTAGTTAATGGGACTGATCTGGTTGTGGCTAGAGCCTTCGTGAGTCTCATACCTTCTGGTATCGAACCTATTTGGTCGCAGTGGTCTTTCCATGCTTTCCTTTTTGCTTTTCTCACAGCTTTATTGTATTCTGTGAACTTTTTTGCGTAGGTCTCAAAGTTTTTTGAAGCCTTTGCACCATTGAAGGTCGCCCTGGTTTCTTTCCTGAGTTTCGCAATATCAGGGTTCCACCATGGGACTTTCTTTGGTCCAGTCTTTTTCTCCGGGCAGTTTTTGGTCCAAGCGTTATTGATGGCTCGGACTATGTTGTCCGCTTCAAACTCGATATCTATTATAGAATTGAGCTTACCTTTAGGGTCGCCTAGTTCCACTTTTAGATCTGTCTTAAAAGACAACCAGTCCGTGATCCTAGGATTCCTTTTAAGCACAGTTTTTACTGGTTCGTTAGTTCTGTACCTAAAGCATATATACCTGTGGTCTGATAAAGTTGTTTCATTGGATACATGCCATTTCGTGATATTCCTACATATATTGTTAGTAGCTAACGTCACATCAATAACCTCACCTCTTTTTGCGTTAACAAATGTTGGGTCATTGCCTTTATTCATAATTTATAAAGAAGAGCTCACCAGAAAATCCAGTAACTTCTCTCCCCTTTTGTTGACGTCCGAGCTCCCCCAGATGACATGGTGAGCATTGGCGTCACAGCCAATGATTAGGCCGGTGTTCGCCTTGCTCTTGTTCTCGACGAGACTCCGGAGTAGTGGTGTGATCGGGTCCGTCGCTTCATAGGGAAGGTAGGCAGATGAGAATATAAGGGCCTTACCCGCCCCCCTCCCCAGGATCTTGATGGTCGTAAGATCCCTGGAACAGAAAGCATTCAAGGGCATGGCATTGATGCCATTTCTGACAAATATGCACGTCCTCATTTCGTTATTTTCGGAACCGGAGTGAAATAATATGCCTCTCGTTCCGCCTAAGCCTCTAATTTCTCCTTTATAAACATAAGGTTCTTGTATCAAGGCGATATCAAATTTCTCGCTTTTTAACTGTTTTGCTAAAATTGCAGTAGCAGCTTTATTGTGTTGTAAATTAATTTGTACGCACCTTAGACCGTCCATTTTGGGCTCTTAGTTTTTGGGCATGCTGAGGTCAGCAGCCCTTTCCTGCGGCTCCTCCTGGGATGCAGGGGATGTGGGGCCGTCCAGATATAGCTCCGATAGGGCACGCAAGTCAGCCAGGGAAATCTCAGAAGACCCCCCGACCCCACGCACCCCATCAGCCCCACTGTCCGACCCCACATCCTCTACCTCCATCACCACCGCCGTCCCCGCCTCAGCTTCGCCCGGCACCGCCTGGGCGCCACCCGCATGGTTCTCGGCTACACCCGAACTAGCCTCGGTGTCACCGGGAGCCACTTTGGCATCACCGGGAGCTTCCTTGGCGTGCACAGGTTTCACCTCAACACCACCGGCAGCAGCCCCAGCTTTACCAGGGTTAGCTTTGGCGTTGCCGCGAGCAGAACCCTGATCGTCGCCACCCCCTCCAAGCGTCTTCTCCGCGTCCTCAAGAAGCTTGAAGGAGCTGACGTCGATGCCAGAGTGTAGACAGTAGCCGGCGTCCTTAATGACTTCAGCCGACTCCCGGTCCATCAATATGATGCGCCGGGCGCTGGCCTCCGCCACTATGGTGTCAACCACTTTCCACTGCTCCGTATGCAGCCTCGGGTTGAAGCGCTGCAGCAGCCGCAGCAGTGTCCTGCTGTCCTGTACTCCAACGATCTTCGTCTTCCATGCCATTTTGACCGGCTTCGGAAGATCCCTGGCGTACACGACTTTCAGGCTCATCCCAGCAATTTCTCCCTCCCCAATTGCTGAGCTGAGCCATGCGAAGGACTCTGCATTACTGCAGCCAACATGCAGTGCTCCTCCCACGATGTTGCCGAAAGTGAACTGTGGAAGCGGGTCGGGGGCATCCAGAAGGCGTGTGATCACAGCCTCCTGTATGGCCCCGACATGCCCCATCAGGACTCGTTCGGCAGGAAAGTCCACCGGCACAATGGCAGCCCTCTCACCCGCCAAAATCTCCGCATACGACTCCGCCACCTTCGTCCTTTTGGAGTCTCTGGCAGATTGAGAAGGTCCGTCAGTTGTCGCCAGTGGTCTTTTTTGCGGTGCAGGATTTCCCGAGGTCGCTGCCGGGGTTCCGCCTTCAGACGAGCTGTCTTCCAGGGGTCCCAACGCTCTCAGGATTTCCTTCGCCCTCCTCTTCCTCCTCCTGCTCATCTTCGTCCAACCCTCGTATGAAGGCGCGCTCGTACCCGTAGGTGTTTGCGCACCTCCCTCCGGGGCCGGATTCTGACGAACCGGATTTGGTTGTGGTGGGACCACCGCCTTTCGGCTACTAGGCGCAGCTACACTTTTCCCCTTACCGGCATTAACACAGGTCGACCACTTTGCAGGGGGAACTGTGCGCCCTCTCTTCGACCCTTGGGGAAGAGGTCGGGCTGTACCTTTCGGGGGAGCAGCGCCACCGCACTTTTCGCCCTTCGTTCGATGCGCCTTGACACCAGTGCCACGCGCTTTAGAGAACCCAACGGGTCCTTTTTTGGAACTGGGTCCGGCTCCCGCATCTCTGTCAGTGACAGGGACACGTCGCACCTTCCCACAGTCCTTTTTTGCCTCATCCCCTACGGGTCCGGCCTCCCTACTCGTCGTACAACAACTTTTGGAGTCCATGGATCCTCAGTTGTTTTTCGTCCTGCTGGCTCCCCACCCTCCACGGAGCCCTCAACTGGGGATGCTTTGACCCACCAGGGCTACCAGCAGGATATAGGGTTCCAAAGTAGGCTGCCGATGAGTCCGCACGTTGCCTCCCCCGCTGCAGGTTGTTGTGGACTGCATTGGGTTTGTGCCCCGCCGACTACCGACCTCCACACCCCAAAACCCTCGCCCGTATCCAACCTACTGGATACGACAGCCGATTGATCGTGACTGGCTAGGTCCCGACCGCCCGTGTGAGATGAATCCCGAGCCAAAGTGGCGTGTTGCTTTCTGAGGGCGACACGACCCCCGTCCAACTCAACCTACCAGGATCTCGTTCTTTATCCGTACGGGTCCCCGCGCACGGCACAAACACGCGGGTGGCATTCTACCGCTTCATATCCTATTATTTTGGATATGAAGCCCGCGGCGACATGCCACGTCATCGCCTGCAGCTGATTGTACGGGATGAGTAGGATGGGAAGGTAACTGATGTTCCAGGATACGACTGTTTGTTTCGGTTCTACCTGCTTCCTACGGCAGAATCAGGCAGTTAACGGGCGGCAACCACGGGAAGGAGTCCACACAGTCTTGCCCGGGATGTCATTGCAACTGTGAGCTCCACCCCAGACCATTCGCCAAGTTAACTGCCGGACAGGAAATTAATATAGAGACAGACCCAATCCAGTTGGCGACCGGGCGCAAACTAACACTGGACAAACCTGACCCCGCCCTAGAGCCGCCCTAAGAATTCATCATTATCTACCTAAATACTCTATCATACATCACGTTCACAGTAGTAGTGCCACAGCTATCTATGACTGTGCACCACACCTAACAGTTTGTGATTAAATATATCGTAATATTTAACACTTAAATGCTAAGCTCTTATCTTAAGGAATCGATCCAAGTAACGTCAGTGTTTCGAACCATGGCAGCACGGCAGCCGGCCGAAGCAAACGGCCGTGCATCCACCGCTCGAATCACCTCTACTACTGTGACGTCTTCTCACGCGTAGTCAACAATGGCGGCGCGGCGATCAAAACAAATCGTAATGCGGACCGCGCGTCCACTGTTCACTAGCTGAGTGGAAACGTTTTTACGGTTTCAGGTCTTTAATGTGCCAAGAACCAATAGGATGACCATCCATCCTCTCCAATTTATAAACTAAAGGAGATAAGACTTTCTTAACTTTACATTTTACGTACTTTGGCGCGAGCTTTGCCATCTTAAATTTTTGTGCGTCACTTTGTACGTAAGAACGTTTCCAAACTACGTCCCCTTCTGAAAATTTAGCTGAACGGTGTCTTAAATTGTAGTAATTAGAGTTAGTGCGATGCGCTTTTAAAAGATGAGACCTAACCTGCTCAAAAATTAATAATAATAATAATAATAATAATAATAATAATAATAATAATAATAATTTATTCAGAAAAATTTGCGGTACAATTTTAAAATAAAAATCAATCTTTTGATAAAATCTACGTAACACGTGTGCCTGAACTAAGGTTGCTAAGTGAACCCTGTATCTCAGGCAAACGAGCATACTGATTACTAAATTGATTTTAAACACCCAAATTCACCGGCATATTCCTCCCGTGGAACGGCAACGCTATACTCTTGATCGGTGTCTCGGTAGAATGAGCCGTTTATGACTGGTTCTCTAGCGTGTACTAAGAAGAATGGAGAAAACCCCGTGGACTCGTTCACTGCACTGTTTATGGCGAACTGAATACGGTGCAGGTGCTCGTCCCAAGAGCGGTGGTTTTCTTCTACGTATGAAGCTAGTGCAGTCATAATTACTTTGTTGTACCTTTCGACCAAATTCACTTGAGCCGTGAAGCGTGGACCAAAATGTACTTTTGGTACATTGTACTTTTTCAGGAGTTGCCTGAATTCTGTCCCTGTAAACTGGACCCCGTTGTCAGTTACGACGGTTTCTGGTACCCCATGTGCCAAGATAACGTGGTTCTCAAAATGTTTGGCAACTAAAGCACTAGTTGCACAGCGCAGTGGAAACATCAAAGTGTATTTCGAAAAGCAGCATGTCACTACAAACAAAAACGTGTAACCCGACCGAGAGCGCGGTAGTGGACCTACTAAGTCTGTCGAGAGTACTTGGAATGGTCTATGACATACTTTTGGCTGGCCCATCAACCGTGGAGTCAGTTTTTGTGAATGCTTGTAGGCGGAACAAACATACACAAACTCAAACTCAAACACAACAAAAAAACACACACAACACACACAACACAACAACATTTATTGACAACAAAAACACACTACATCACAACAAAAAAACAGTATAAACATAAATAGGAGAAGAGAGAATAATTAGAGACGTTGCATCACACGCCTTTACAAATTCCACGACATCCTTATGCATGCCAGGCCAAAAATATGTCAAAGACAACCGCCGATGAGTTTTGAAAAATCCTAAAATCGCGGCTGTAGGCTCGCAATGATTTTGCTTCAAAACTTTTATTCGGTCGCACTTCGGCACTACCACCTTCCAATCGAATTCACTGAGTAAATTGTATTTACTCTTACATAACCTAAGTAATATGCCGTCCTTAATACAAAAGTTCGGAAAGTTCGCAGGAAATGACTTACAACCGTTCAAAATTTTTTCTCATACCACGGGTCGTTCATAACGTCATTCGTGCTCGTCGCGTTAATAGCGTCAACCTTCATGAGCCTAGACAACGCGTCAGGTACTACGTTGTCGGTGCCTTTCCTGTGCTCAATTTCGAAATCATACTGAGACAGTCTGCACCCCCAACGAGCTAAACGGCCTGACGGGTTCTCCAGATTCATGAACCACTTAAGTGACGCATGGTCAGTTATGACCTTAAAATGACGCGAGCCCAAATACGCCTGAAATTTCTCTACGGAAAACAAAACAGCTAAAGCCTCCCTCTCGGTCGCGCTGTAATTTCGTTCGTTTTTATTTAATAAACGACTGACGTAAGCGATAGGATGCTCGTGTCCATCGATGGTCTGACCACAGTAAAAGTAATCTTAACAGTACTCCGACTCGGCCGTATTCTTGAAATTTATACTTACGGCTGCGCGGAGCGCTAGGGTTGACTACTACAAAAAGTAAAACAGATGTGTGTAGATTTTTATTATATGTGTGTAGTTTTAGGTGTAGAAATAAAACGTATGTTAATTTTATGATTATTATTTTATTAATTAATTATAAGTTGGTAATCGAAAAAAATTTACGCCTATTACGGCAAGTTCGAAACGACTTGTTGTTAAATTTTATGACGTAGAAAATTCTCATTCTTATAAACAGTTATTGAAAAAAATTTTGGGAAACAGGGAGACAGTAGGGGCGACAGGTCTATTTCTTTAATTTCTTTAAAAATGGACGCAAATATTTTGCAATTTATGTGCTTCCTTTTCAACGTTGACTGGAACACACACAGACACACAGACACACACACAAACACACAGACACACACACACACACACACACGCACGCACGCACGCACGCACGCACGCACGCACACACACACACACACACACACACATACACACACTGTTAACACGTTCATTTCCAAGTCAAAATGCAGAACTACAGATGGCCAAAAAGCCGTTTTTATTAAAAATGTGAATTAATATTAGTTCAAATTCATAAATCCGTTCGGATTTATATTTTGATAGAAGATGTAATTTGTAAATAGCGATTCGCATATTTTTTTAATGTAATTTTCTTTATATAGACACGTCATTATGGTTTACATTTTGTTGAGTAAGTACCTAGACAAATTTTAATAAACTAATAACAAAGTACCTACCTAATAGGTATTAATGTTACCTTTCAACATCAGCAGGAAGTTGAAAAAATGACAATTTTGGTTTTATCGTTGTTGTATTTAGGCACCCGTAAACACTGAAATACGCACAATCTCTTGATGCCGCCATTATTAAATAAAATATTTACTCCGAAGCGTTTTAGCCACGTTACGAAATCGAATCGGAGGCGAATAGAGCGGATGGCGCAGCGCAGCGAACGCGACCGAATTGCGCGACGCGCGGAGTGGCTCTGTGGCACTACGCAGTTAACCGAGTTAGCCGCAGTGTAAAACGCGCCGCTGAGTGCGTGCGTCGATTTTGGCCCTCTAGTATGAAGTCGGACTACTGTTAGATTACTTCTATTGTGGTCTGACTAAGCATGCCACCCAATCCATATGAAGAAGCATCGCAGTGCACCACAAAAGGCTTACTAAAATCTGGCACTGCCAAAATAGGTGCCGACACCAATGCGTTCTTCAATGAATTGAAGGCCTATTCTGCTTCTTCAGTCCACCGAAAGGCAGGAACATTCTTCCCTTTCGCCGTAAGTTTATTTAAAGGGGCGGCTATAGTCGAAAAGTTTCGAATAAATCGACGGTACCACGAGCACGTCCCTAAAAATACCTTAACTTCCCGAGAAGTGGTCGGAATGGGAAAATTCAAAATTGCCGCGACTTTTTCGGGATTGCCAATTAAAAGCGCAATTATAAGAGCGGTCGTTGATTTGCGATAAAGGCTTAAGAACCGTTTAATTACAGGTTTCAATCACATTTCTAGTGCTTCAGCTTTTTTTCAAAACCTTCACTATCTGCCTGTTTATTAAGATAATTTCTTTCAATTGATTAAAAAAATGCAGTTAAAAAGTTTGTTTTTTTTCGAAAATATCTATTTTGCCAGATGCAAAATGATTACGTTTCGTAGGTAAAATAGCTGTGTCACGTCTGCGGTGTATAATCTATATAGCGTTGACGTCTTGTGACAGTCCGGTATTTGAACATATTGTTGACATGAACGTGTTGTGTTGCCTCTTCTAGTGCTTCTCTCGTAATGGGCCCGCTCATCAGTGTAAAGCCTCCACCCCCTGTTATCCCCACTCCATGTCTTCTATTTTTCAGTGTTGCTAGTATCATAACTTTATTTACCCAAATGTTTAACCAAGAATCATGACATTCGGCCATCCGACATCGTGCAGACTCCGACGCACGATTCCTTTCACTATGAGTGTTGGTCTGACACCGTTAACTGAATTAATTGCTTGGGTGGGGTCAAACGAAACCATAGTAGATATACAAAATAATATATTTAATACACATATATGATCATGTTACGGTTGCTCATTTAATTATGGATAATTATGTACATAGAAACTTGTACAAGTTATGACTACTTGATTCAAGCATTAATTTAATTATTTATACAGGTTTATACTATACAATATATGGCGTATATTATACATTAGTATTATTATTACCATTTTCTTATCTACCAACTTACACCCCTGTAATACACTGAAACCATAAGTTTGAAATTTAAACTGAAATAATCACAATCTAACTTTTCTTTACTTTTAAATACATCCTTAATCATGACATTCGGTCACTTCACTTGATTCAGCATTGTTTAATTTTAGCTTAATTAATTATTCAGACGAAGAAGAATCGTCGCTTTCGACATTCAACGCTTTAATATTGATCCACGGTCTCATTCGATCTGCTGCGACTACAGTGCAATATTTTTTTTTTGTTGAGAATCCAGGCACAGAGCTTATTTCATACCGATCGTTACCAAGTACTTTGGTAACTTTATAGGGTCCAATGAACTTTGGTAGTAGTTTTTTACTTTGTCCTGGATTCTCGTTGAACGATACTTTTGTTATTTTGACTAAATCATTTAAATTATAGATTTTTGCAGGAGCGAATTTAGAATCATGGTCGGTTTTCATTTTATTCTGTTTCTTTTTTATTATTTGCGATACTTTATTTCTAATTTCATCTAAATCTCTAACTATTGGTTCCGTATTGTTTAAAACTTCTTTAAACGCATTATCGACTTTACCCCTTAATTTTAGACCAAATAGTACTTGTGAAGCCGTCTTTCCAGTCGTTCCATTCACAGTATTATTTATACCATATTGAATATTGGGAACTATTAGATCCCAATCTTTATCGTCGTGATCTGTGGTTTGCGTAGCAATAGCATTCAGCACTGTCTGATTGAATCTTTCGACTTGTCCATTAGCCCTTGGACATGCGACAGCATTCAGAATATGCTTAATGTTCATTTCGCGGCAAAACTGTTTGAATTGTGCGGATGTAAATGCAGACCCTCGGTCTGAAATTAGTCTTTCAGGTATTCCAAAATCTTGGAATATGTTTTGTAAGACTTTGATTGCTGAAGCGCTTTTAGTGTCCTTTACAGGTTTTACAAAAACATATTTAGAAAATCCGTCCACGATCGTCAAAATATACGAATTACCACGTTTACTTTTAATAAATGGACCTAAGTGGTCAATGTGTATGGTTTGAAACGGTACATTGCTTTTTTCGATAGGATATATATACCCTTCTTTTTTGGAAGCATTATCTTTATTATATGCACAGTTTAAGCATGCGTCTACATATTTCTTAATATATTTGCCCATTTTAGGGAACCAATATTGGCTTTGTATTCTCTCAATGGTTTTCTTAACTCCAAAATGGCCAATCTCGTCGTGGTTAAGGCGACAAACTTGCCATCTTGCACCTTTGGGTATTACAATACGTAATTCATCAGGGTCGTCGTTAACTTTCCTGAATAACGTATTATTTTTAAAAACGTAGTGTTTCTTTATATCATGGTATTCATCATCAATATCAGGTTTTAATAGTTTAGAGATACGACTCGTTTCCGGGTCACCGAGCTGTAGTGTTAAAAGCCAATCATGTTGTTCAATCCGAAATACAGACATGATGTTGCCTGGATCACAGTCCTCGTTCGGGATTTCCACCGGATTGCGGCTCAGCGCATCGACGTGAGACATTCGATCTCCAGCTCGATGTTCGATTTCAAATTCGTATTCTTGCATCTGCAAAACCCATCGAGCTATGCGAGGCATGATGTCCTTTTTACTGCACGTGAGCCGCAAAGCCTTGCAATCAGTGAAAATTTTCACAGGTATGCCCAGCAAGTAGGTTCGAAATTTTTTTAACGAACTGACCACAGCGAGTGTTTCCAGCTCGTAGGAGTGGTAATGTTTCTCTTCGGGTGACTTCTGTCTACTGAAATATGCTACTGGCTTAAGTACTCGAGGATTTTCTTGCCATTGCATTAAAATACCCCCGATTCCTATGGAACTTGCGTCTGTGTGCAACTCTGTATCTAGTTTGGGGTTGAATAATGCTAGAATTGGCCTCTTACATAACATGTCTTTCAGGGTTGATACTGCGCAACATTCCAGATCAGACCATTGCCAAGTTTTATCTTTTTTCAATAGATTGGTTAAGGGTCGTGCTATTTCTCCGAATCCTTTAACAAACTTCCTAAAATAGCTGGCTAATCCTAAGAATTGTCGAACTTCATGAACGTTTTTAGGCATCGGGAAGTTTTTGATTGCTAAAATCTTACGCTCACTGGGTTTTATTCCGTCTACGGAAACATCATATCCAAGATAATCGATAGAGGTAGCAAAAAATGTACATTTGGACAACTTTAGCGTTAAATTATATTCTCTCAGCAGCTTTAATACTTCTTCGAGCTTTATGAATCCTTCTTCGACTGACTTCGTAGGAATCAAGAGATCGTCCATGTATGCTAGCACGGATTCGAATCTCTTTGATCCCAGAACCTTATTGACAATCTTTTGGAAGACAGCCGGTGCGTTTGCAAGTCCAAATGGCATGCGGTTAAATTCATAATGACCGTCTGGGGTTACAAAAGCTGTCAAATGCTTGCTTTGTTCTGCCATTGGAACTTGGTAATAGCCCGAGGCCATATCTAAAGTCGTAAAAAATGTATTGCCACTCAAGTTTGCTATTTGGTCGTCGATGATTGGGAGAGGATATCTGTCCTTGATAGTTTTGGCGTTTAGTGCCCTAAAATCAACGCATAGTCTTTGTTCGCCAGTTTTTTTCCTGACCATCAATATGGGGCTTGCGTAATCTGAAGTCGATTCTCGGATTATACCATTATCTGACAATTCAGTGATCATCTCTCTAACTTTAGCTCGTTCAGAGTGCGATAATCGGTATGGTCTGTAAACTATGGGCTTGTGATCTGAAAGTTGGATATTCATTTCGAGCTCTTGCTTAACACATCCAATTTCATTTAAGGAAAGTGCAAAACAATCACGATAGTTATTGAGTAAATTATGTAATTTTTCTAATGTACCCGAGTCAATGTTGCTTCCTACTTTGATGTCTTCCTGTTTTAATGGTGTTAATTTTTCAACAGGCATTTCGCTTAATTTCCTAACATTAATAGTATTGGTCTCCTCAAAAGGACTAGCTCGGGCTATAGCTACGTTTTGTTTGAAATCAATAGGTCTATTGGTCTGGTTCGATACCAAAATGTTACCACTACCTTTCACAATATTATAAGCACCTTGATGTACATAAAATTCTTTACTTGGAACAGATTGAGTTTTCCCTTCTATGTAAATATCACCAGTGTAACTTGGGTCTGTATAAACCGGTATTAGCCGAGTATCTTTCAACTCAATTTGTTCTGAAGTGAACAATTTTAAGCAGATAAATACACTTTCAGAAGTTTCGATAGGTTGGTTATAAAATTTCAGGCTTTTACTGTCTTTAAGAACAACAACATTAGGCGCTTCAGTGAAATTTTGTCCTATAAGCAAAGCTTCCTGTAAATATCGATCATCAACAACGTATAAGTCTATGACGGCTTGGACATCGTCAATTTTGACATGAGTCTTGGATTTGAAAAGTGGTTTTACAAAGGAGTTGCCGAATCCTTTGATGACCGGTAAATCAGTAAAGTTTTTAGTCATATTTAAATCTAATGCGATTTTATGCTGAATCAAGGAACAATCACTGCCAAAGTCAATATAGGATTTCAAAGTTTTATTATAAATCTCAACATCTTTACAATATTTGTCATCAGATGAATTTGAACTAATGGCAAGAACTTTTTGCGCATTGGTAGCTTCAGGTTTATTAGAAGAAGAGGGATTTCGAGTCTTACACACGTTAGACGTGTGCCCAAATTTTTTGCAATTGTCACATTTAATCAAAGTTTTTAGACATTGAGAGACTCGATGTCCCTCTTCGTTACAATTGAAACATTTGATTTGTTTTAAATTATCCTTCTTGAATTGAGGGCACACTCTAGCCATGTGTCCTTCAACACGGCAATGAAAGCACCGAATATGCTTTTTTTCAGGTAAGCTGCTGTAGTCGGATCTTTCTAAGAATCCTCTTTTCTTTTGTGTGTTCGAAAAGACGTGAAGAGTTGGTTGTTGAACAACTAGGTATTTAAGTAAATCTTCCGGTTCTTGACATCTAAGAGCTTGTGCGCTATTTCGCAGAGATACATCTGTAATACCATAGATTAAGAAGTCTACGGCTTTTTTTCCCGTTATTTCGCATCTGTTCAGTAACATTAATTTATCATAAAAATAAATCCGTAGGCTCTCATCTGGCTTAGTTTTTCTGTTAAACATTTCTTCGAAAATAACTGCAAAATTATCTTCAACAGGGAACGCACGCCTTAGTTTTGTTTGCCATTCTGGCCATGAAAAGTCTAAACTTGGGAGAGAGTACAACCAAGTTTTTGCTGTTCCGACTAATTTCTGTGTTGCAAAATGAGAGATTTGTCTATCGTTCCAACTGTATACGTGTGCGTACTCGTTTACTTTGTGCAACCATATGTCAATGTTCTGAGCTTTATTCTCGGGGTCGAACTCGGGCAGTGCATTAAGCATCTGGTGAGCATTGATAAAAGGTCTCGAGTTGCTTCTGGATTCTAGTGCACAAATCAAATCGTTAACATTGACAGACGCATTATCGACGCGTGGTCGTTTGGGCGACAAGTTGACTTCGCTTTTGTCGCTGGAATCATTTTCGTAGTTACGTTTGCGCCGAACAACTGGTATGTCATCCTCTGAATCTGATGACGTGCTGATAAGACGGTTTCTTCTCACTATCAATCGACCTTTGCCGCTGCCAGATGCGTTTGACTCAGTCATGTCCTATAATGAAAGAAACATCTATTTAGGCGTATTCGGCACATATTTCCTTTCATGCACAAAACCTCTTAATTTTAGTACATTTAACGCAACGAATACTTAAATAGAAACAGAATATCAACAAACGTATGCTTGTCTATTTTATTCGTCATCTCACTTTATTTTATTTGCGTATGATTTTGCTATCGCTTTTACCATCTGCTTACTACTTACTAGCGTCTAATAGGCTATTCGACATACCTCTATTATACCATCTGATATGTACCCATTTTAAAAATAAACTATCTCATCTCATCTCATCTCATCTCATCTCATCTCATCTCATCTCATCTCATCTCATCTCATCTCATCTCATCTCATCTCATCTCATCTCATCTCATCTCATCTCATCTCATCTCATCTCATCTCATCTCATCTCATCTCATCTCATCTCATCTCATCTCATCTCACCTCATCTCATCTCATCTCATCTCATCTTATCTTATCGGTTCAATGTAATAAGTTCACAGTAATTCGCGTTTTGCCAAAAATGCCATTTCATTTCTTATTTCTGAGCGAACATCTATGCACGCTATACTGTTTCAAGTTTTAACGTACCTAGACATCTTTTCGAGATCAGTAATATTAATCCGATAGCTTTTGTAATGTTCATAATCGTAATTATGCAATGTACACACTACGGTTTTCTGACGCATTAGTAGGGTTTTCAGAAGAACTTAACTAGCTCAATGTACAACTATTCTGGATAGTACAATACAATACAATACCAATATTATTTATTGATCACCAAAAACAGTACAGAGACGTTACAAAAATAGAAAATTCAGGTAGACATAGGTAGATGGATAGTATTGCCTTATGGTCGTTTGGATCGAGCAATTACTTGTTTGTGGCACATTAGGTACTTATAATTATACTCATTCGCTCATATTACCCTACTCATATAATATATGCATACATATATTAGCGACGCATTCTGACATCAATTGCAATCGAGTATGTTCGCTCTAACAACATTTAATACATAGCCACACTACTTACAATGACGCACTCTCACGTCCCTTTTAATCGAGCACTCTCGCTCTGACTACGTTCAGTACGTAGTCACACTACTTAAAATGACGCACTCTCACGTCCCTTTCAATCGAGTAAGCTCACTCTGAACACATTCAGTACGTAGTCACACTACTGAAAATGACGCACTCTCACGTCCCTTTCAATCGAGCACGCTCGCTCTAACCAATTCAGTGCATACCTAGTAGCATTAACTCAAATGACGCACTCTCGCGTCCCCTTGCCTGGAGCACGCTCGCTCTAGCCACATTCTACGCTCATGTAATTACAGCACTTTCCTTCCCTTGAACTATGAAACCTGTACCGAGGAGTAGTAAACATGCAAGGAACAGAGGTTAAACAATCATCATATAAAGCATCGTAGAATTCGAACTCGCGCTTTCAAGATACAACAAAATCATACTGCATTCTTACGTACCGATATAAAAAAAAAAACAGTGCTGTGAAGATTATGAGGGTACTCTGGAGTTACACGTTAAGTTCGATACGCATGGGAAATTTTTGTCGTATTTGTAATACGCTCGTATTATGAATTTTACCAAAATAGCATCGATTGTCATTAAACTATTGTTAATATTTTTAGATAGTTCAAATTAAAAATTCATGTATTAACGTTACTGGTCTTAACTAATCGTTGAGACTGCTGAATTAAAAACGTAATACTGTTCGTAGCACACCTTTAACACAAATTTGTCGAAATAACTTTACAACTGAAATAATCTAAGTTACTTACATCTTAACCAGAAATCTACCCACGTATTTTTTTATTTTTTATTTGAATGAACTATCAGGTTCATTTGAAAGCAATATTCTAGTTCTAGTTACTTTATTATAATATACAAAAGCTTTCGTTAACACTTATCCACGTACTGTAATACTATCGTACCTATGCGTACTGCGTAACATCATGCCTATCTAGTAAAAGTTCAATGCAAGCTAATTTAAAGTAAATGACACTTACGTTTGGTTGTACTGACTTAGGCTGAGACCATCTTCAATCTGCATTTGTGGGCTGGTGAGGAACGTGAACACTTCTGAGTTGTTGTGTTGCCTCTTCTAGTGCTTCTCTCGTAATGGGCCCGCTCATCAGTGTAAAGCCTCCATCCCCTGTTATCCCCACTCCATGTCTTCTATTTTTCAGTGTTGCTAGTATCATAACTTTATTTACCCAAATGTTTAACCAAGAATCATGACAAACGTGCGTATCTATAGAGTATAAATCAATGGTGTCCAGTGTTCTTTTCACAAGTAACCCTATACTTCATTTATATTTAAAATTTGCCGGAGCCCCAAAATAGTCAAAAATGGTGTACTGAGTAATATTATATTATATATTTTTTTGTTTTTTAGTAGCAATGTATGCTTGCTCAACGAAATTTCAGATTTTAGTAATAATGTGAACATTAGTGATTACAATAATATTTTTACTATGTAGGTGTATATAATATACAATAAAAAAAACAACAAAAACCTATACTTACACATTTACCTCTAACTATAAACTCACCTATGAAAACTGACACCTTCGCTGACATTTTTCGCCGTGTTTTTGCAGTAGCGAAAAACGCACGACGTCATCTCCTACAGGGATCAGGGAAAGGACTGGATGTAGTACTTTATACTTCAACCATACTTCAACTGTTACTAAAATGCGTATCGCGTGACATATTGACGTTCATAAAAATTAGTACATGGAAAAAGAATGACAGGTATAAATAAAGCAATTAAACGAATTGTCATGCATGTTCAGTCACAATTTTTTACCTACAACCAATTCTGAATGGGAACGTCTGCACGTTTTAGTCTATGATTGTAAGATGGCGTAATGTCAACGACTTTATAACCTTCGATGCGTGACGTCTTATTTTAAAAAATGTTTTTATTGTGGTATTACAATATTATTAGTTGCTTAATCACTTGTACAAGATGTAATTTTACTTACTTGAGTAGTGAATTGTTACTTACGTGCAGGTTCACGCCTATATTCGGAGTCTCAATCAAAAACTAGTTCGTCCGCCGCTCATGAATGTCAAAGTCATACTAAAGTCCTTTGCACAGTGCAAGGTGCAAAGCAGTGGAACACATTGAGTGTTCGGATGGCGATATCTAGTAAGTACATATATCGATGCTGGACACCTTCGCTTTTGATTCTCTGTTGAATACTTCTATAGTACCCTCTATGTATATAGTACTCGCCGATGGTAACAAGTATAGATCTTGCTGGTTAATAGGTATACGGATTTCATCATTTAAATTGAAATTTGTCACGTACGGTTTATACGAATGATATTCAAAACTTTCAATCGTATTATCAAAATAAGTGTCTGATAAGTTAAGTATACTCATTTTGTTAATCCTATATTTTTTTTTAATTGTTTGTTTTCCTTTGTAAGTTGACCTTTAGGTCTTCTTTTCTTGATAGCACAATGGGCACTAACTATTTTGCTGTTTGAGACCGTACTTTTATTAAAGTCTATCAAATTTTTCTGAGATGTAAATATATCTGAATCTCTTCACCGCGCAAATTCACTAAATTGTCGTTTATATCCAGTATTCTTATTTTAAGAGAGTTTAAGCTGTTTTGATGTACAGATCGCGTCAGAGAAAAGGAACCCCTCTGTGTGACACGTGACAGATCAGTCTGGCTCTGCGGTTAACTATCGCGAGCTCTGAGACAAGTGCATCAAAAGGAGGGCTCGGGTTCAAATCCACTTTTTGTTTTATTTATGTTTTTGGTTTATTTATTTTTTTGTAGTATTTTTCTGATCATTTAAATAAGTTGAAAAAAAAAAAGATATTGATCATTTATATTTTTTTAACCACATTTGAATTGATACGATCTTCGGTGGTGTGAGTGAGACAAGAGAACCTTAGTAATAATATTCGAATACGATCCGAATTGTGTAGGTAACAAATTGTTTTATTGTTATTCCACGAGCGGACATCAACTCAAAATTCTTATAACATTCAATACTCGCATTGCAAGTTACATTCACATTCACAGTCCATTTTCACCAAGCGGTGAATGACAACTATCAAAAATATCTTTTTTTTAAATGTAACAAATTTCCCCCATCGAAATCCTCGGAATCGAACTCGGTTCACTGCGAGCAGCGCACAGGTCAAACACTTCGATTTACCGCTAGACCATTTCAATACCTGACGATGGTTGCAAAATTAATAGTTGGTAGTTGCGTGCCATTGTCATTAGTATTCAGTAGATATGCACCAAGCGCCAAAGCAAAGACAACCTTATCACAGAGTAAATAGCGACTTTCAAAGAAGCAGCGACTGTAGATATACTGAGTTCTAACTTTGTTTTTCGTATTGAGAGTTTGAGGGTGGCAGTTATTTACTTAATCTTTGCATCCTGTTCTAGCTAATGCGTATAGATATGAACAGATAGATTACGTTTATTGCCGATTGTTGCACTACCTTATTGTAACTTCAGAGAATTATCGAAGACTGCTGTATTAAACTGCTACTTAAGGTTGAATGTAGGATAATACACTTTATGAGTCCCATTTACTAACCTGAGGGTATATTTTTAACGAAATTTACAAATCGTTACGTTTCGTGTCGATCTCCTTGTGTGAATATCTCCACGTTGTAATATTGTCCGATTAATTAAGTTCACGAAAAGCTTTTATTATTTCGATTAACAACTTTTTTGAAGGCTATAATTGTTGTTTTCTGGGAACAAAAATAACATATTTTATAAAGAAAATAGAACGGGATATGAACGTAACGGTAAGTTTGAAATAATAATATTTATTGTTGAAATATTTCTGACCAATTGCACTTTTCATGTATGTATTTCTAATATTATTGTTTTCTTTTATACAGAGAAAAACAGATCAATAAAAAGCAAAGGTATCAAGCGACGGGTTATGTGAAATGTGATCTGAAACTTTTGGGTGTCTCTCAGAACAGTTCGACGATAACTAGCTACACGCGGCGAATATCCATAATTATAATCCGGCCAGAAAAATTAAGCTTACTGACGATCTTCGCACCAACAGAGTAAACTTTGCCACTCGTTACTTAAATTTCGACTGGGAAAACGAAATAGTTATATTTACGGACGAAAAGTGCTTTAAGTCAGACATGGATGGCCGAAAAATTTTGTGGAGATGAAGTCGGGAGCGGGGAGAGGTATACCACCAACAACGTGTTAGATCTCAGAACAAGCAGGCGATTAACACTAGGTAAATTTTTTTTTTTTTTTTTTTTTTCCCAGTAATCTGCTATCAGTCCGAACAAAGGACTATGATCAGATGTGCTGTTCCAGTTACTCGCGTTTCAGAGTGTGCCCTCCAGCGAGGCGCAATCACTCATACAAGACAATACATAGAAACTAGAAGCGCGTCTTCATTTCTTGGATTGTATGTCTTTTGAGCCGCCTCTGATAGTCAACTATTGTTAGCTGCCGCGCCAGGACGTTCGGATGGTATTCAAGTCGCGTTTGATACGTCTGAGCTGTCGTGCTTATTTCCTCCTTTATTGTAGGGATGCTTAGATGTTGATGTATCTCTTTGTTTGTTGTGTACCATGGCACATTAGCAATTGATCTCAGGATCGTGTTCTGCAAACGCTGTAGGGTCATTATGTTTGATTCGCTGGCGCTGCCCCAAAGCTCAATGCCATACATCCACACTGGCTTGAGAGTGGCCTTATATATAAGGAGTTTATTGTCTATAGACAGCTTCGAGTTTCTTCCGAGCATCCAATGTAGGGCTCTGTGTTTGAGAGCTATTTCATCCCTTTTAGCTTTGATGTGTGTCTTCCAGGTCAGTCGTCTGTCCAGATGAATGCCAAGGTATCTCACATGATCGTCATGTGGTAGAGTTGTGTTGCCCAGTTTTACTGGTGGGCAGTTGCCTTGTCGGAGTGAGAATGTCACTTTCACAGATTTGCTAACGCTTGCTGTTATCCTCCATTTATCAAGCCATTCCTGTATCAACTCTAAGCCCCTCTGGAGCATAGTCGATGCAATGTCTGCGTTTGCGTGACTCGCAAGTATTGCAGTGTCATCTGCATAGGTTGCAGTGACAACTCCAGGGACGTCTGGGAGATCCGCTGTGTACAGGTTATACAGAACAGGGCCCAAAACAGATCCTTGAGGCACCCCGGCTTCAATTGGATACAACTTGGATGTAGCATCAACCTCCTTCACAAAGAACATCCTATCTGCAAGATACGATTTAAGGAGTAAATAAAACGGATGCGGTAAGGTCTTTTTAATCTTGAATAGTAACCCTTTGTGCCAGACCCTATCAAAGGCCTGTTGAATATCTAGAAATGCAGAGGAGCAGAATTTCTTTTCTTCTAGGGCCTTCCTAATGCATTGGTATACTCTGTGGACCTGTTCTACTGTACCATGCTGTTTTCTAAAGCCGAATTGATGATCTGGTATTATGTTTCGTTCTGCCAGCAGTGGTATGGCTCGACTCAGTAAGATTCTCTCAAACAGTTTTGACAGGGTCGGAAGGAGGCTTATCGGTCTGTAGGATGTCTTTTCATTAACTGGCTTGCCCGGCTTGTAAATCATGATCACTTGTGAGACCTTCCATGAGTCAGGATAATATTGAAGTCTGAGTATGGAATTAAACAAGACAGTAATGAAGACGATTGCTTTCCTGGGTAGTTCTCTCAGAACTTCTTTTGTTATTAGATCATATCCCGGTGCTTTTTTATTGTCCAGATTTCTTATGTACTCTTGCAGCTCCTTAGGGGTGACTGGTTTGATCGGAAAATCTAGTTGAAGATCTTCTTGGAGTACTTTCTCTATATACTCCTCCGTCTCGTTTTCCACCGCAACGTTTGGTGTAAATACCTGCGACAGATGTTCAGCAAACATATTCGCCTTTTCTTGATTTGTTCTAGCCCATTTGTCTAAATTATCTCTGATAGGGGCCTTATGCGTTTGTGGTCTATCATAGGACTTGGCAGCTTTCCATAGGGAATAGTTGGTTGCTCTGGTTGCAGTTAGTGATTCCAATGTGGTTTGCAATGTGTCATCTTTTACTGTCTTAATTAGGTTTTTTAGCTCTCGTATGGCTCTGTTTAGTGCAGTTTTATCAGCCGGATGTCTGCTAAGGTGCCACACACGCCGTAGTCTTCGTTTTTCGGATATTTTGTTTCTTACCTCTAGAGGGATATTTGTTGTTTGTTCTTTATTTGGGACAATGGGCGTTGTTTCCCAGCAAGCATTTTGAATCACTGTCGTAATACTCTGAGCTGCCAGTTCAATATCTTCTGTCGTTTTAAGCTTTACTTGTAAATTGACTTTTTCATTTATGTAATCACGAAAGGCGCTCCAGTCAGTTCGAGAGTTATACAGAGAAATCGGTTTTTCCAATTTTATGAGAGTAGTACTGACTGTTAGGATAATTGGGGTGTGATCGGAGGAGCCATCTAGGCATGATTCTACCTTGAGGTTATGCTGAGATAATCTATTTACGACGAAAAAGTCTAACAGGTCTGGTATTTTGTTATAGTCTGTCGGCCAGTAAGTGGGTTCGGACGTTGATACAGTTTTTAAGTTGCTGTTATCTATAGCCAGTTTTAGTTGCCTGCCTCTGGTGGTGATTAACCTGGAGCCCCAGTGTACATGCTTGGCATTCCAGTCGCCTCCAGCAATAAATCTTCCACCAAGTGTTGAAAAATACTGACTAAATGCGGAGCAATCAATGGCGCGTCCCGGTGGGCAGTAAATGGCAGATATATTAAAGTAGCCACATTTATCCTTCACGGTTACAGAAGTCGCTTGTATTAGACTGGTTTTAAATTCTGGCATGATGTGGTGTTTAATATTTTTACGTATTATTATTGCTGTCCCGCCATGACCAGTCCCGTCGGGGTGATTGGTTGTATAAACACAGCACCCATCAATCTTAACACTAGTCTTTTCTGTGCAGTGTGCCTCAGAAATAAGCACAATGTCGAGTTTGTTGTTAACAATGAGTACTTCAAGTTCGTGTTTGTTAGGTGCCAATCCATTAATGTTCCAAGTAGCTATTCTAAGGCTTAATCCTATTTTGCTATTTTGTTGATGAGGTTGCTTAGGAGGCTTAACATAGCGCTCATTTGTTGTAGGATTAAAGCAAATTTTTCAGATTGCTTGATTAGTAGGTATTCTATGCTGTTGCTTTGGAATTGGTTTAGATCATTATTTTTTATTCTTGCCGTTTCAGCATATGTTTTCTTTTTAGGGTCAGCATTAGTTGCAGGTTCATGGGGAGGGTCCACAACTCGCTCATAAGGGTTTTCATTTCCATGTGGAGTGTTTAACTTCGGGAATACCCTTTTTTTCATTTTCCTTTCCAGGATTTCTTTATATACTTCGCAACCTTTGTAATTAGCTGGATGGGGACCTTGACAGAGAGCACATTGAGCCGGAGTACTTCGATCTTTTTTTGCGCATTCTGATGTCTTGTGGTTTAGACCACATTTTACACAGCGGTAGGGTCGCATGCAATAGTTTTTTGAGTGCCTATATTGTTGACATCTTTGACACTGTGGAATGTTTCTTTTTCTTTTGGGATCTTCTATGATAACAGATTGATGGTATATGAATTTGATGTCTTTAGCTGCTTTATTGTTAGGGCCTTGTACCAGATTTACGAAGAAAGTGGTTGATGGCTTTTTATCCGGACCAAATTTGAAGTTTATTATTTCACCATGTACTTTGTTTCCGGTTTTTTCTATTTCCTTTTTTATGGCATCATGTGGCGTTGTGTTGTGTAGGTTTTTTATTACCAATCGATAGCACCTTTCACTTTTAATATTAAATGTGTGTCCTAATAGACCATTATCCCGGATACAGGTGTGAATTTTCTTATACACCTCAATGTTGTTACAGGTGATAAACAGGCGATTTGGTTTGGCTAGTTTGAACCTAAACTGACTTCTTTCAGCAACCAGTATCAGAAGTTCTGCAAGTTTGCTAACATCTTCTATTCCATCGAGAACGATGGCCGGAGGTCTGCTTGGCTGTTGTTCTTTTGGCTCTTTTTCAGCTTCATCTTGTGGAAGTTTGCTAAACCGATTTGAAATTTCAATCTGTTCAGAAGGTGGCGATTGTGAAATTTTCTTTCGCTTGTAGCTTCGTGCACGTGGGTACTTTTGCCACTCCGGAGGGTGGCAACTGTTGTTTTGGTTAGGTGACACTGGGTTTTCATCATCACCAATCATATCATCACAAGCTGGAGAGTGAGTGTTCTGTTCAGTGTCACTTGGTGGTGGATCTCCAAGCGATGAATGTCTGGTTCTTGAGATAAACAAGTTGGGGTGAAATACTTGTTGGATCATAGTTTTTGATGATCCTTTATTTATTTCGCTTGATGTGCTGACATTACAAGATGTTTTGGCAGCCACCCCCAGTAATTTAAGATTTTTGGGGGAACTCATGTTATTGTAGTGGCAACACCGTAGCTGTCAAGTTCCATAGTGAACCGTAACTTGAGGGTAGGTTGACAAATATCAGCAAACAGTTAATGTCACTCGCGATTTTAGAACACTAATCACAGTTCTTCTCAACAGATTTACGTTGAGATAACATTAATTCAGGTTAATTCAGTTCTAATGTTCACTTTTGCAATCTCTTGATTCTAAAATCACTGATTGAAAGTAAGTTATTCACTACACTTCAAGAGCACTCAGTACTTGCAGTTGACAGTTGACATATACTTATATGTATATAATAATAAAATCTTTTTACAATTTTTGTGTAATTAACACATTTATTTAAAACTAGCTTATGCCCGCGACGTCGTCTGCGCGGTGGCGTCCTCTACCTGAATAAAAAGTATTCTTATGTTGATCCTTAGGGCTATACCAAATTTCATTAAATTCAGTTCAGCGGTTTCGACGTGAAAGCGTAACAGAGAGGCAAACAGACCGACAGACAGAGTTATTTTCGCATTTATAATATTACTAGCATATGCCCGCGACTTCGCCTGCGCGGACCTAGGTTATCGCGCGGTGGCGCCCTCTACTGGAACAAAAAGTATCCTATGTTGATCCTTGGGGCTTAAGCTATCTCTATACCAAATTTCATCAAAACTGGTTCAGCGGTTTTAACGTGAAAGCGTAACAGATAGACAGACAGACAGACAGACCGACAGACAGACAGACAGTTACTTTCGCATTTATAATATTATATTAAGTAGGGATACGTTCAAGGCGTGTATTTAATATTATTTTGAAGTTTTCTTAGATCACCATGTTGCAACATATTTTAAAAGGTTTGAATGTTTTAGGTTACCTACTGGGGATGGAGGTCTTCAATGGGACCAGGCGAGCTAGTGGAAATAGGCGGCCGCATGAACAGTGAGCGATATCCTGAAGTGTTAAAGGACGTAATGCTGCCGTCAGTGCGTGTGGCTTATCCTGAAGGACAAATTTACCTGGTTCACGATAATTCTTCAGTGCATAGGTCCAAAATCGTCAGAGACTGGCTAAATTACCAAAAAAACATAACGGTGTTTGAATGGCTGACTAAAAGTCCGGACCTAAATCCAATAGAAAACTTGTGGGGTCAGATGGTATTGAATTGGGACTCCAGTGAGATAAGATCTAATAAGAATTTGGATAATGAGGTAAAACAAACATGGGAACTGTTGTGTAATAGTGATACATGTTTCAAAGTGGTTTCGAGCATGAAAACACGGCTTCAAGAAGTAAAAGACAGTGAGAGCTATCCTCTCCGTTACTAAAAGGAACATTAATTACTAACCAATAAAACAGCATTAGAACGAAAGAGCAAGTGTTAAAATTCCTATTAAGTGTTATAATTCCTATTATTGTTATTTCGTAGTTGATCAATAATAAACATACCTTTATTATGATCAGTTAAATTACCCTTGTTGACGAGTCATTTGTTAATGATGCACCATCTGACCTCACATAGGTATTGTTTTTAATGTGTTGTGTCAAAAAGGTTATCAGAAACTGTGATAAAAGAGAAAGATGTAAATTGCTATACTATAATAGTTGAGCATGTTGGTTCTTTCTCAGTAATCACAGCGACAAATTAATGTTAACAGTCTAAAATAAGTGTTGTTTTTATAAATTAATATGATGTATGCGAAAGCAAGTGTTCTATTAGTAAATTAAGTTGAATTGAAAACCTAAGTAAATAATCATATTTTAACACAGATTGAAAACTGTATGCCTATACCTACTGACCCCGAAATCTATGGATAAATAAACAAATATTACGTTTGCAACATGCCTATCTTTTTTTATACCTCATGCCTACTTTAACAAAGATCTCTAATATTAATCAACGGCAGGTGATAAATAAAAACAAAAAACAAAAAGATCTCAGCCGCAGGGGCTTCAACTGAGAACCTTAGTATGACGAGGCAGGTCGAAGCCAACTATCTATCCACTAGACCAACTGGCTTCCTACGTAACATGACAAAAATATTGAACGCTTTGATGTCAGTACCAAAGGGGGGTTCCTTTTCTCTGACGCGATCTGTACCAATTCAAGCCTTCAAATCGGTCAAATTCACAAATATAATTAAATATATTATATTATTATGAGTTTATTAAACTCAAATGATTTATTTAATCTCAGCTCGGACAAAGTCGCGAGAAAAAGCTAGTTTACTGGCACGTAATAAATTAACACATTTTATGAGTTTCAAAACATTCCTTAGCTAGGACATTGAAGGGCCGGTTACAAGTGGCATAAAAAAATGTCATAGTGGAAACAGAAAACAGTACACTATTTTGTCTTGCTTCTACGCTACACGTGAGCGTTGAACTTGAGTCTGTGCGACACTTATATGATGTCATATCGACGGTAAAAAGCAATCCTGCTGTAACCCACAAAATCCAAAGTGTTCACCAGAGCCCAAAAACTTTTGAGATTTTAGAAAAAAAATCATATCTCCTAAACTATTAATCCTATAAATGTCATTTTTAGAATAAGAATGCCTTTTTTGATTGTTTATCAAGTCGAATACCAAAAACTAACTAGAAGTTAGTTTTAGTCTATGTTTGTGTGGGTTACAGCATTAACACTTTTTTTTCTATTACGCAAATATGCTGTAAATGAAGGAGATAAATGTATGGGCGGCTCCAAAACAAGTATTTACTTTAAAGAAAAACTGCTGTTATTACTTATCACAATTATTCATTTGTGTCAATTTTGACGTAAATGAAAAAAATCTATGTAACTAGGTGCACTTAATTGTTTTAAATGTAAGAAGATAAGAAAGGATAGTAAAATTAAAACGATGTAAGTATGGAGTCACATTTGTCAGAAATGGCATCAATGCCATGCCCTTGAATGCTTTCTGTTCCAGGGATCTTACGACCATCAAGATCCTGGGGAGGGGGGAGGGTAAGGCCCTTATATTCTCATCTGCCTACCTTCCCTATGAAGCGAAGGACCCGATCACACCACTACTCCGGAGTCTCGTCGAGAACAACAGCAAGGCGAACACCGGCCTAATCATTGGCTGTGACGCCAATGCTCACCATGTCATCTGGGGGAGCTCGGACGTCAACAAAAGGGGAGAGAAGTTACTGGATTTTCTGGTGAGCTCTTCTTTACAAATTATGAATAAAGGCAATGACCCAACATTTGTTAACGCAAAAAGAGGTGAGGTTATTGATGTGACGTTAGCTACTAACAATATATGTAGAAATATCACGAAATGGCATGTATCCAATGAAACAACTTTATCAGACCACAGGTATATATGCTTTAGGTACAGAACTAACGAACCAGTAAAAACTGTGCTTAAAAGGAATCCTAGGAACACGGACTGGTTGTCTTTTAAGACAGATCTAAAAGTGGAACTAGGCGACCCTAAAGGTAAGCTCAATTCTATAATAGATATCGAGTTTGAAGCGGACAACATAGTCCGAGCCATCAATAACGCTTGGACCAAAAACTGCCCGGAGAAAAAGACTGGACCAAAGAAAGTCCCATGGTGGAACCCTGATATTGCGAGACTCAGGAAAGAAACCAGGGCGACCTTCAATGATGCAAAGGCTTCAAAAAACTTTGAGACCTACGCAAAGAAGCTCACAGAATACAATAAAGCTGTGAGAAAAGCAAAAAGGAAAGCATGGAAAGACCACTGCGACCAAATAGGTTCAATACCAGAAGGTATGAGACTCACGAAGGCTCTAGCCACAACCAGATCAGTCCCATTAACTACCATAAAGGGTAAAGACGGAAACATGACTGAGACAGGCATAGAGACACTAAAGATAATGTATGAGACGCATTTCCCAGGCTCTATTATACATCAGAGCACAACAGAAAGTAACTCAATCAGTATTGCCGAACAAGTGGGTACTACCACAAGGCACAATTGGGATACTGCCAAAAAGGTAGTAGATCACGATAAGATAAAGTGGGCTTTATCCACCTTTCGCCCTTATAAAACACCAGGGCCAGACGGCGTTTATCCAGTTCTACTACAAGAAGGCGCTAATGTACTTATACCACACCTTAGTAGATTGTACAGAGCATGCCTAGCCTTCGGACACGTACCGCGTGTGTGGAGACAAGTTAAGGTAATCTACCTTCCAAAACCTGGTAAGGCAGATTATAACGATGCCAAATCATATAGGCCAATAAGCCTGTCATCATTCTTCCTGAAAACATTGGAAAAATTGGTTGACAGATACATAAGGGATGGACCACTTAAACGGCACCCACTGCATAAAATGCAATGCGCCTACCAACCGGGTAAGTCGACAGAATCAGCGATACACCTGGTAGTGAACAGAGCGGAACAGGCATTAGAGAGTAAAGAACTCTGCCTGGCTGCGTTTCTGGACGTGGAAGGTGCATTTGATCGTACAACGTATCATGCCATCAAAACTGCTGCGGACAGACATGGAATCGAACCCACTATCTGCAGATGGATGGATAAAATGCTCAACAGCAGACTGATAACTTCAACCTTATTAGGAGAAGAATTATCAGCCACAGCCACAAAAGGATGCCCTCAAGGAGGAGTTCTGTCGCCTACGCTATGGAGCTTGGTGATAAACTCGCTACTAGAGGATCTCAACACAGGCCCAGTACAAACAGTGGGTTATGCAGATGACCTGGTAATACTTGTCAATGGGAAATTCCCAAACACAGTATCCGGAATCATGAATGCAGCTCTCAAAAAAGTGGAGAAATGGTGCAATGAATATCACCTCTCCATAAATCCGAGCAAAACGGTGGTAATACCATTTACCAGAAAAAGGGACCTAAAAGACATACAGACTTTAAAAATGTATGACAGGGAACTAAGACTTTCCAATGAGGTGAAATATCTTGGAATAATCCTTGATAAAGGACTTAACTGGAAAAAACAGGTGGAATACATCATGACCAAAGCAACGAGAGTATTTGGCATGTGTAGATCCGCATATGGAAAAACATGGGGACTCAACCCGAAAGTACTGAAATGGATCTACACCATAATGGTGAGACCTATCATACTGTATGGGTGCCTCGCCTGGTGGCCTAGGACACAACTAAGCACATGTAGGAATCTACTGGCCAAGATCCAGAGAACGGCCTGCATGGCTATCACAGGGGCGTTCAAAACAACGCCGACAGCAGCAATGGAAGTCCTACTGGACCTACCACCACTGCATATTGCTATAGAATCTGAAGCGCGTAAGTCGTTGCACAGAATGAAAATATACGGCCTGTGGAACGATTCCGCTCCGAGGACAAAGCACACCAAAATGGAACAGAACAAATACCTTGATAGTATAACGGCGATGGGTTGCGACAAAATGCAACCAAAGTACATATTCCGAAGGAACTTCAAGGTACATGTTCCTACAAGGGCAGAATGGACGGAAGGATTGACACTGCCCGAAGGCAGTGAAAATTCATGGTACACGGATGGATCTAAAATGAAATCCGGTACAGGAGCCGGCATTCACGCCAAGGACTTCAATAGTAGTGTAAGCATGGGAAATTATGCAACCGTCTTTCAAGCAGAGACGTATGCAATTATCTCCTGTGCACAGGAGAATATAGATAGGAAGGTAAAAGAACAAACCATCTATATACTCAGTGACAGTCAAGCAGCCCTAAAGGCACTCACATCGCCAAAGGTTGACTCAAGACTGATCTATAATGGAGTACAAGCATTAAACAAGCTTGGCAGACGCAACAAAGTGAGACTGGTTTGGATCCCAGGACACAGAGGCTTCATCGGCAATGAAAAAGCAGATGAGCTAGCAAGGGAAGGGTCAATGAACAAAAACATAGGGCCCGAACCGTATGTGGGACTCTCACAGGGTACCATAAAGAATGCTATAAACGACCACACCAGATTTAAACACCAACAAGAGTGGAAAACACTGGAAGGTCTAAAGCACTCAAAACGATTTATCGAAAACGTCAGCACTAGCTGGACTAAAAAACTCTGGACACTCAGTAGGAAACAGCTCCGACAAATCGTCGGGGCATTCACAGGTCACTTCGATACTAAACACATACTAGTAAAGATGGGACTACAGGATAATGAAGATTGTAGAATATGTGGTGAGGAAGACGAAACAATGGAACACATTATGTGTGAATGTGACGCTCTCGCCAGATTAAGAATGAGACTCTTTGGCGTCGGATACCCCGCGCCAGGAGACTTTAAGGCACTACCGCTACGTCAAATCATCCAATTCATGGATGAGGTGATAAAAGCAATGGAGTAAGTGCGAAGGAGGGGTAATTACACAAAAGATCCCTACGGGTCGAAGTGTATCCGCAAGGACCCCTAAAACTAAGATAAGATAAGATAAGATGGAGTCACATTTATTTAACGTCATTTTAAAATGTTTCAGAACATAAAACACTTCTAAATTACTAATTGAGATCAAAAATTATAACATTTATGACACCTAGTTAGGTAACAATAGACGCTGAATCACAGGAAATACTCTACTGCTATTTAGTTGTACCAAGGACGATTAATACCTGGACTGACAACCTCCATACAAAGAATCGTACGCCGCTAATTAGTATCATTCTACGTCGCTAGATGGCGCTAAGAGTACCATTTCGTTCTAGTCGTAATTTTCCAATTTCTACAAATACGCCAGCGTGAATTAATACCATCAAGCGTTCAACCGCATTCCAAGTAATACAGTGAAAAGTGAATAGATGGCGTTAGCTGCCATGTTTCATAAGATGGATCGGCAATTCCATTTTACTTTATTCTGTCACAGTATGTATATAAGCAAAAGCTTATCTACACACCCATAAACATATCTATATATATATACTAGTTTTATTTTCGAATTTCGTAGCAGCCCCGCTGTTTATGTTCATAAAATAGTAATAATCGATCAAGCCCGAGTCTCTAAGCTTGCCATTTTGTTTACCATTAAAGCATGTTTTAAATAGTTTGAACCATTAGGTTAGCTTGGAGAAGATCCGTATTTTAAACAAATTTTTAAAGAACAAAGAAACCAAACGAAAAAATATTAACGAATAAGATACCGCACGCTATTTGGATTTAAACTCTGACCAATCAGATTACTAGACTACCGCTCTACAAATTGAGCCATGATGCTGTTTTTATAATCTTTTAAATTATTCAATTGTATTGCGCCATGTTTTCACTATAAAACAAGCTATTAAAATCATAGTAAAAGTGTATAAAGTACGCGCACTCCGGCCCTTTAGGAGACTAACCTGCCTACTTCGGCGCGGACGCTTAGGGTTGTCAATGTCTACTTTAGATTAATTAGCTACGTGCTTGTGCTTGTGCGCGTGCGTGTGCTTGTGCGCGTGCGCGTGCTTGTGCGCGTGCGCGTGCTTGTGCGCATGCTTGTGCGTGCGTAATCTATTTAATCTTCACCAGCTAGTAAATACCTTCCACGCATTTTTAGAACATTATTACTGGACGTGAGTAACTACGTACTAGAGATGTGCCGATCATGACTTTGGCCGACTAGCCGACTAGCCGATTAGTCGGTTGTAAGGAAGCCGACTAATCGGCCGATTAGTCGGCCAAGCCGATCACAGTTTCCGAGATTTCTATGATACTTCCTTAACCAGCTGATTCGCGCGCAAGTCGCAACCAACACCCCTGCAAGTTACTTATCAAAGCGGTGTTTTTGGTAAAAAATATTTTACCTACTCTTATTATTTGTTAAAGTAACTTTAACGTTTTTCTTTAATTTCAAAAAGAAAGATAAACAAAAAATAGTTAAACAATGATTCCCATAAAATCAAATGCCAAAAAATATTGAATATAGATAGATAGAAACTTTAATAATATAATAATAAAATAATAATAATAATATAATTAAAAAAAAATAATAATAATAATAAAAAAAAAAAAAAAAAAAAAAAAAAAAAAAAAGGCTCTTTTTATGCCCATAAATCTACTATTGTAGATTTGTACAACATGGGCAGCATTGATTTAAGAACTAAGAATGATTATAAATATCAAATATTAATAAATAATCAAGGCTCTGCATATAAATGAAAATATATATTTTATTGAAAAATACATACAAAGTAAGAGGCCGGATAGTCGGCGCTTTTTGCCGACTATTCGCCGACTAGTCGCCGACTACGATAGTGGCCGATTAGTCGGCTTTACCGACTAGTCGGCACATCTCTACTACGTATGTAATAAAATGTATATATACTTGGTATATAGGCTTGGTTTTTTTTTTAAGCTCTACGTAGAGCCTAGTACAATACAAGTAACTGCACTAAAGAGTTTAATTTTGAAAAAGGAATTTTTGCTTTACCTAGAGTCGAGTCTCCCAGGCCAGCTGGTATGTCCTGTAGGGGTTAGGTTAATAAACCCACTAAAAACACGAGTCAATAAAATGATTTTTATTTATGCTCTATGTAGAGCTGGTCTCTATTTAGGTCTATGCAGTCCCCTCTGCAGATGCCTCTCCTGAAAACCCCGTTTCGATGCGAGCTCCCGTTCCGGAGCTATAGGCCCTGGAAGTTTTTGCTACCCTTGGATCAGGGGTCTGGTTAGGCTGGTCAATGTGCTAAAAGTGGGGGGGGGGATGAAATTTTGGGGTTGGGTCCGGGGTAGTCCCGTAGGGGGGGTGGGTTTGGGAGGGGGGTTGAAAATTTGGCTATTTTTGAGCTAGGACGCACCGTTTCTGAGATATTAGAGGATTTTGAAAAACACCAAACCAAGTAACACTACACAACACTTATATACTATAATTTTATTGCATAATCGCATAATAGCAGGTGGTAGGACCTTGTGCAAGGTCCGCCCGGATTGCTACCACCATCTTGCTCGCTAATCCTGCCGTGAAGCAGCAGTGCTTGCACTGTTGTGTTTCGGCGCGGAGAGTAAGACAGCCGGTGAAATTACTGGCACTTGAGGTATTCCAACTTAGGCCTCTAGGTTGGCAACGCATCTGCAATACCCCTGATGTTGACGTAAACATAACTTACGGGCGTCGGTGATCTCTTACCACCAGGAGACCCACTTGCTCGTTTGCCTTCCAGTCGAATAAAAAAAAAATTAAAACTACATATCGTCACTACTATGCCCAACCAATGCTATGGCCTATGTCCAGCAGCGGACGTCTTTCGGCTGACATGATGATGATGATGATGATGATCGTCACTACTTTGAAAAAATCTCGTACCTAAAATCAATATGTCAACAAAATTGAACCTTGATTACTGTCTATAAAATTCACTAAGAAAAATTATCTATTTTGAGCTACGAGTTTTTTTTAAAGTAGTGACGATATTTATTTATTTACCTAACACAAAAAAAAAACGACTACGACTACGCGAACGTGAAGAGAGCGCGAGACGAGCAGAAGGGCTACTCCGAAACACGAAATTCGCATCGTACCGTCCCTCTCACTCTCGTATTAAATAACATTAGCGTAGGCGGGACGGTACGATACGAACTTCGATTTTCGAATTTCGTGGTAGCCTTGCAGAACAACGTGTGGCACCGGCGACAGCGCAGCCTTGACTGAATACTGGTTAGTCCTGGTTAGATTATCAGTGTGTGCGTGCGGCGGTGCGAGCGTACTGGCGCCAAGCGGCGCGCACACATTTAAGCCGCGCGATGTACTGTTGTTCGTACTTTACCTACTTATGCTTTTACTATGGTTCTTATAGATAAAAATGACTAAATTTTATCACACATTTCACGAGCTCACCGACGCCATCTAGTTATTTTATGCAGCAAAACTTAGCGATCAAGCGTGCAACCAATGATGAGTGGTAGTGTCATCTATAAAACATTAATATAACTACTTTCTTGACGACTACAAAATATAATCTTTAAAAATCGTGTATTGAAGTGATATAATGGTATTGAAACAAAGTGGAATGATGTTTGTCCCCAATAAAACAAGAAAAACATATAAATGTTGGAGAAAAACACATTTTTTTCTACTTCCAGGCTATGAAGCAGCGCCATCTAGTTTTAGCCCGGAATTCGAGCTTTTTCAGCGTTAAATTTTTTTGTATGAGATTGGCAGTCCAGGTATTAATCGTCCTTGGTTGTACATAAAATCTAGTGAAAAAATAACAGCATTCGTTTGAATAATAATAAGTACCTATCGGTATTTTTAGTGTCTTAATTATTTTTAAGATTTATTCAATTGCATCATCATTTTCTGAACTTAATTTAATTACCTTGCTACCCCGCGAAAACACGTGCAAGACAGCTAAGTATGTGCGACACAAATCATCATCATCATCATCATGTCAGCCGAAAGACGTCCACTGCTGGACATAGGCCTCCCCCAAGGCTCTCCACTCAGACCGGTCTTGTGCTTTTCGCATCCACCGCGATCCCGCGATCTTAGCCAGGTCGTCGCTCCATCTTGTTGGAGGCCTACCGACAGCTCGTCTCCCGGTCCGCGGACGCCATTCGAGAACCTTCTGACCCCATCGGCCATCAGTCCTGCGTGCAACCCACTGCCCACTGCCACTTCAGTTTCGCAATTTTTCGGGCTATGTCAGTAACCTTAGTTCTACTGCGGATATCATCATTTCTGATTCTATCCCGCAGAGAAACCCCGAGCATAGCCCTCTCCATAGCCCTTTGAGTAACTTAAAGCTTCCTTATGAGGCCCATCGTTAGCGCCCACGTCTCGGATCCGTATGTCATCACTGGCAACACACACTGGTCAAAGACTTTTGACTTCAAACACTGCGGTAATTTGGATGAAAAAACACTGCGAAGCTTCCCGAACGCTGCCCAGCCGAGTCGGATTCGACGAGTGATCTCTTTCTCGAAGTTAGACCTACCTAACTGGACCGTCTGTCCTAGGTATACATAGTCGTCAACAACTTCGAGCGCAGAGCCTTCGACTATTACGGGAGTTGGCACTACATGAACATTAGACATGACTTTCGTCTTGTCCATGTTCATTCTCAGGCCAACTCGGTCGGAAACTCTGCTGAGGTCAGGGAGCATAGCACTGAGGTCCTCCATGGTCTCAGCCATGACTACAATATCGTCGGCGAATCGAAGGTGAGTAAGGTACTCGCCATTAATGTTGATGCCTCGTCCTTTCCAGTCCAAAACCTTAAAAGCATCCTCCAATGCAGCGGTGAACAGCTTCGGAGAGATGACATCTCCTTGTCTGACTCCCCGCTGCAAAGGAATAGGCTTCGTGCTCCGGTCCTGTAGTCGGACGGACATAGTGGCGTTTTCGTACAAGCACTTTAACACTTCGATATACCAGTAGTCAACTTGGCACCGCTGGAGAGCCTGTAGCACAGCCCAAGTCTCGATCGAATCGAAGCACCCCCTGCCCCGCCGTTACCATGGCCGCATGACTAGGGGTCTGGGCTCATTTTGTGGATTCATTATTTATTTATTTTTTTATCGTGTGCCTTGGGGGGAAAATGCCTTAGTCGCCACGCTTGGCAGGCGGGTTGGCGACCGCAGTAATACCACATCGTTCGCGGAGGACGCTGCTGCCCATCCTCCGGTTTATCGCTTAGTCGCCTCTTACGACACCCACGGGAAGAGAGGGGGTGGTGTAATTCTCAACCGACACCACACGGTCCGACACATATATTACTTACTTATTACTTACTTATTATATTTTCATGCAAAAACCCAAGCCCTCATCCTCTTTCACATGAACATTGATTCATGTGTGTTCATTAAAATGGACCTCCGCAAAGTTGATTCAATAAATTATTCATCATTTTCTATTTTATCTACGTCTTCTTCGTCTGAACCCGCTAAAACATCCTTTGCTTTATTGTTTACTTTCAAATTCGTCGCGGAGTAACTGAACGACATGCGGTAAGCCGCGGTCAAATCAGCGCGAGCGCGTGTTTCAAATGCGGTAAATGCGCATGATCAATAGACGACTACTGTATTGAAAAGGGCATAAATAGCAAATTTCGTAAAACTTAGTGTTTTCAATTTGGCGTAACTAGTCATTGTATATAATACCATATTTGTTTAGAATGTAGTAAACTACGATGATCAAAAGTTTAGTACCTAATAAATGTAGTAAACACGGTACGTTACTTAAATGTTATATGCAATTATGCTGTAACCCGCACTACTCAACATGTGTTGAGTAGTGAGTTGCGTTGTAACTACAAAGATCATATTATTTGCACAAGTGAAATTGGTGTAAATTCCAAATGATAGAAAAATGCTGTTTTTCGTGCTATTTACAGCAAGTATTCAGTTGTCTTTTTGAAAAAATAGGGTAAACTCAAATGCTGTACAAAAACTTCTAGAGGTCGTAGAGCCACGAGAATAGGACCATTCGACGCAGAATTTTTTTCTGATTCTAAATATGGAATAAAAATTTTTTGTGAAGGGTGTGGTTTACAGCAAGATTGCTTTTTACCGTCGATATAGAATACGCCTTTCATATAAGATAATAAATATACATATATTACAAGGCCATGGCAATACTTATCATTAAACTAATGATCACATTTTGTTATAAATATAAACCAATGTTCATATTAATTTACTTCTGACTTTAATATTCACTCTCTGACTGAATGATCAGTGAATATTTCTCTCAGTCGTTCAGAGGTTGGCTGGAGGAGATCTCTTGTAGAGAGGAGTTCATCATCGTACAGATAGCTCGCATTTGTCGACTATTAGTTGAATAAATAATTACTACAAAATACTATAATGATGGTTCAGTATAATCTATCATCTATATATATAAAATTCAAAGTCCTGACTGACTGACTGACTGACTGACTGATATATCAACGCACAGCCCAAACCACTGGACCTAGAGACTTGAAATTTTGCACATAGATGCCTTATACAATGTAGGCATCCACTAAGGAAGGATTTTTGGAAATTCCCACGGGAATGGGAAAATCGTGATTTATATATTCGATTCTGAGTGACCCTATCTCAGTAACTATAATAACTAGACTCTTCAAATTTTATACACAAGTAGGTATTACATTTATTAAAACATTATTTTCAGGATTTTTGTAAATTCCCACGGGATAAGGTAAAAACGGGATTTATATATTCAGTTCAACGGAATCCCTTGAACAATAATTACTAGACTCTTCAAATTTGGCATGGAAGTAGGTGATTACAACAGTAAAAAACTATTTTAAGGATTTTTTGAAATTCCCACGGAATAAGGAAAAAACGGAATTTATATTCAGTTCAACGGGATGGATTTTTCGTTTTACTGGTCGTAGAAAACTGAAATTTAGCATTTAGGTTCCCTGGGGGTGTAGGGGATTACTACAAAAGAATTTCCAGAAATTCTGACGGGAACGTGAAAAAACGGGATTTTTCGTTTTGTTAGTCGTAGAAAGCTGAAATTTGGCATGTAGGTTGCTTGAGGAGCGTAAGAAAATATAAAAGAGATAATTTCCTGAAATTCTGACGGGAACGGGAGAGAACGGGACTTTTCGTTTTACTGATCGTAGAAAGCTGAAATGCGGCATGGAAGTTGCTTGGAGAGTGTAGAGGAGCATTGAGAGTGGAGTTTTCAAAATTCCCACGGGAACGGGGAAAAAACGGGATTTTTCGTTTTACTGGTCGTAGAAAACTGAAATTTTGTATTTAGGTTCTTTGGGGTGTGTAAGGGATACTTCAAAATAATTTCCCGAAATGTCTGACGGGAACGGGAAAAAACGGGATTTTTCTTTTTATTGGTCGCAGAAAGCTGACATTTGAGAAAGTATAGGTTCTTTGAGTGGAGGGAAGTATTAAGAGTTAATTTTCCGAAACTCCTACGATAAAGGGAAAAAACGGGATTTTTCGTTTTACTGGACGCAGAAAGCTGAAAATTGGCATGTAGATTGCTTGGGGAGTGTAGAGGAGCATTGAGAGAGGACTTTACAAAATTCCCAAGGGGAGGGAAAAACGGGATTATTCGTTTAACTGGTCGTAGAAAGCTGAAATTTGGCAAGTGTGTTCCTTGGAGAGTGCAGCGGAGCGTTGAGACAGAATTTCCCGAAAATTATTACGGGAACGGGAAAATCGGGATTTTTCTTTTTCTTTCTTATTTATTAAAAAAAATACTTTTTTATTCGAAAGATCTGATAACGGGATCACGTTACGATACGTTTTTCATATATTTTCTCAAGCTATTTAAGCATTTGCGTCTGATAGACATCATCTCATGTTGATGAGCTGATGATGGAAGGTAAAACTCCTTAACGGTTAGGAGTTAGAGGAAGTTTCTTTTAATATCATAATGTCGAGGTCTAAGACGTTTAGGTAGTTGTTTTCATTTTGGTTACTCAAGTGAGCTGATGTTGGAAGGTATAATTCCTTAACGGTTAGGACACATTATTACCTACGCCTAACCAATCAACTCAAAGAAAGAAAGAAAAAAAAAATTTAAACTTTGTCTGTTTCTTTGTTTATTGGGGGTAATTTCTGAAATAACTGAGCTGATTTAAAAAAAAACTATTAGTGAAAGCTTTTTAAGAATCGCGGAAAGTGTGGTTTTCTATTGAATTTACTTATTCCTATCCCACGGGAATCCTTTATCGCATAGGTACGAAGTCGCGCCAAAAAAAAACAAGTATGTTTTCTAAAATTTCACCCCTGACCTGAAGATGTGAAACAGGGCTTCAAAGTCGATTTTTAAATTCGAAAATTTGCTAATATAATCCTCCGAAAAATCAATTAAAACACGAACATAAAGATCTTAGAAAGTAAATCTGTGTTACCCCAAATTTAACGCGAGCGAAGCCGCGGGCAAAAGCTAGTCCTCGTTTAATAAAGCAAACTTATTATCACTAAACTTCGCATTAAAGCCCTCATAGGGATAATAATTAGAATTCAAGAATACTTTGACTTCACGTATATTACAATGGTCGAAGTGTGAACCATTTCTAACTGCGTTATTCTTTCGATTTGTTTGGAAAGCCATTATAACGTATCGAGGACGTTCAATTTGTGACGAAGTTTTAAATGACCATGTATGTTTTGTACTCTTAGGTAGTAGTGGATATTCATACATATCCCAATTTCTAAACGCTACGTATAATGACCGGTCTCTTTCTAACATTTTTAACATATTAATTCTTTGACGATCTGATACTTTTATATGAGGTACGCGCCAAACTATTTTATTGATATTTATTTCGTCCAATGTTTCTCCAGAGTCAAGCTTAACTGCATTTAAATTGGTATTGCTCCGAAGAAGAATTAATTCATGCTTGCAGTTGATTATTATTTTATTAAAATCTTCTGCGAATCCTAGAATTTTGTTAAGAGGTATTGAAACAGAAAAATTTCCCGTTGCTTTCGTTCCATTAATATCCCATCCCCAGGCTTTAGACGTTTTGGATTCATTGTCGTTCATAGATATTAGTGACTTTATAGTAGTTGTTATACCAGCATTTTTAATCTTGTCTATTTCTATTCCATTTAATTCATAACGGATATCTTGGAAGAGATATAGGAAAGAGTTATTAGTAAACTCAAAACTGGCGACTTGATTTTTTGTATCTGTTTTATACACTTTAACAGTGCCCTCTAAGTACAAAGTGCTCGCTGAAGGTAAAACGTACAAATCTTGCTGGTTGATAGGTATACGTTTTTCATCATTTCTGTTAAACGTTGTTACGTATGGTTTATAAGAATGAATTTCATAGCTTTCAATGGAATTGTCGTGGACAAGAGGATCAGATATATTAAGTACACTCATGTTGTTAACGCGCCCTCTAAATAACCTGTTCTTGCGGGGCGAGCGGGGCGAGGTGTCGACACAAGCGAGCGCAGCGGTCACCGCCGTCGTCTACATACACTCTACTGACACTCGCTTTACATACATGTACCTCTTTAGTTCGGTGCATTAAATTAAGTTCATTATAAGCCGGAGTTTTCTTGAAGTATAAACCCCACAGCTGGGCTGCTCGTCAATAACAGCCCCGACAAAGTGGCGACCGTACAGGACGGAAGATTTGCCTTTTACGCAAGGGATAACGGTATCGGCGCACAGCGGCGAGCGGAATATTCCACGGAACGGATTACCTACCTATGTGCAATTAAAATAGCAACCAGCTCATCTGCATCAAGATTAAGCAGGGAAGTGGCCTAATCCTTCTTTTTTTCCTTTTTTTTGCTCTGTTAGTCCCCTTAATTTGTGTGAATATAGTGCTCAGTCCCCAGTAATACGCATTGAACTGGTACCTAGTGCTTTTAATTCGCGTAACAAGGCGTTACTAGTGCTTTAAAGATACCTATAAACCATTATATTTCCGCTTATTAGGTATCTGCTTATTATTAAACTCATTAAGTCAAAGTTTTACCTAAGCGAGCGTCCATTGTGTTGCGTCAGCTTCACAATTAAGCTTCGGTTACCTACTGCCTATCTATATATATAAAATTCAAAGTCCTGACTGACTGACTGACTGACTGACTGACTGATATATCAACGCACAGCCCAAACCACTGGACCTAGAGACTTGAAATTTTGCACATAGATACCTTATACAATGTAGGCATCCACTAAGGAAGGATTTTTGAAAATTCCCACGGGAACGGGAAAAATCGGGATTTATATATTCGATTCTGAGTGACCTTATCTCAGTAACAATAATAACTAGACTCTTCAAATTTGTTACACAAGTAGGTATTACATTAATTAAAACATTCATTTCAGGATTTTTGGAAATTCCTACGGGATACGGAAAAAACGTGATTTATATATTCTATTCAACGGAATCCCATGAACAATAATTACTAGACTCTTGAAATTTGGCATAGAAGTAGGTAATTATAATAGTAAATTTTTTTTTAAGGATTTTTGGAAATTCCCACGGGACAAGGAGAAAACGGGATTTATATTCAGTTCAACGGGATGGTCTTATCATTTTAACCGAAATTTAGCATTTAGGGTCCTTGGGGGGTCCAGGGGTCTATCACAAAAGGATTTCCCGAAATTCTGACGGGAACGGGAAAAAACGGGATTTTTCGTTTTTCTGGACTTAGAAAGCTAAAATTTGGCATGTAGGTTGCTTGAGGAGTGTAGGAAAGCATTAAAGAGATAATTTCCCGAAATTCCTACGGGAGCGTAGAAAAGCATTGAGAGTGGAGTTTTCAAAATTCCCACGGGAACGGAAAAAAATTGGATTTTTCGTTTTACTGGTCGCAGAAAGCTGACATTTGGCATACAGGTTGACTCCACTGAGTTAATTTTCCGAAACTTCCATGGGAAAGGGAAAAAACGGGATTTTTCGTTTTACTGGACGCAGAACGCTGAAAATCGACATGTAGATTGCTTGGGGAGTGTAGAAAATTACAAAATTCCCACGGGAACGGGAAAAGTGGGATTTTTCATTTTACTGGTCGTAGAAAGCTGAAATTTGGTAAGTGGGTTCCTTGGTGAGTGTAGGGAGCGTTGAGAGAGAATATCCCGAAAATTATTACGGGAACGGGAAAATTGGGACTTTTGTTTTTCTTTCTTATTTATTTAAAAAAAAAAAAAAATTATTCGAAAAAGTATACTCCCAAGGTGGTCCATTGTCACCAAATTAGGATCTGATGACGGGATCACAGGGAAATCGAGGGCAACCCTCAAATTTTGTAGGGACGCATTAAGTTTTTCATTATATTTTCTCAAGCTATTTAAGTATTTGCGTCTGATAGACATCATCTCATGTTGATGAGCTAATGATAGTAGGTAAAACTCCTTAACGGTTAGGAGTTGAGGTTTTTTTTAAAATATTATAATATGCAGGTATTAGACATTTAGTTGTTTTCATTCTGGTAAATAAATATCGTAGAAAGTACATCTGTGTTACCCCAAATTTAACGCGGGCGAAGCCGCGGGCAAAAGCTAGTAATTTATATAGTTCATCTGATTTTATCAGTGACCTACATATCAATTATTGTATTTACAAGTGAAAGGCCACATAATCTTTACATAATATATGGTTTCTATACACAATAAGAAAATTATATCAGGATAGTAAAAATTAAATATTCATGATACTGACTAGGCTGAACAAAGCAGCAGCATTCGTTCGTTTACTAGAGTTGGCCTACTGTTTTTATTTCTGACTGTGTTAGTTTGCTTCGGTTTTGGAGCTTGAGGGTCGAAGGGGGTGTCGAGGAAGGGCAGTCGAGTCATGGTAGTGAGAGTTGAGAGTCGAGTTGTGTTTTAAGCAAAAGATTAATTTAATTTAATTAAGTGATACCGGCTCACATAGTTTTGATTATTAGTGCTTATTATTGTTATTTTGTGTCCTGTGATGGCGAATTCCTTCTTGGTGATATCGTTTTTGTTTACAATAGATTATTGTTATTACAATTCAAAATCTGTCATTTGCTGAGATAGAATACGAGCAAATTAGTACTTATAAATTTTATCAAGACTTACTTAAAGCAGGATACGACCAAAAGCGATCCATAGCTGTCCTTACCTAACCAAGGGAAGACTAACTACTTGTGCTTTATTTATTTATTGGTTTACGACTGATTATTATTTTATCAAGTTGTATCAGTCTGAGTTAATGACAGATTACTGACAGAAATTATCTAAAACTTTGGACTTAATTGTGAGATTTTATAACTCTATTAATCTTTGCTTGATTTTGAATTGCATTATGGGTGTATATATTTTATATTTCTTAGATCCCATTATATACATTTGAAACCAGTGATGATTAGATTACAACAGTTTCTATAAATACCTAATTATTTACATTAATTAAAACAAAGAAACACCCAAATATTTATTAAAGTAGTTTTCCTTCTGAACCTATATAAAAGGTCAGCATAGGGTAATCAGAGACCTAGGAAACCTGGTTTCTTGCATCCTCTTTCCCTTTGAAAAACTGTGACATAACTTACTGACTATTGACAAGTAAATTCTACTGTCTTGTGTTGGAGTCTCTTAGGGTCTATGGAACGAGAGACACAGCTACTGGTAAATAGCCAGGGAGAAAACTCCAGGGCGGAGGTGGGGCCCTAGCCTTGACACAAAACATAATTGCTTATTTTCCTTCATAATTACGTAATGTGTACAATTTTAATAAATGTTTATTTTCAGGTAATATAGTGACAGTCATTTTTATTACAAATTTTATAGTTATTACGTTCCATTTACGTTTAGTGAGATTGTTCTTTATTGGATAGGTTTTATTAGGTTTTATTCATAAACATCCCTTACTTCTACTAAACGAGCTTGGTTTACTATTCACAACGTAGGACACTAGACGATCACATGGCCAAAACTAATTTCCTTCTTATTTGTACTTCTACTTGTCCGCAATAAAATTACCTATCATATTTAAAATTTTCCTTCTTAATTTTCCTTTTATTTTTCCGCAATAAATGTCCGCATTAAATTACCTATCTTTATTAAATTATTTTATAACTTCATAAGATTTTTAATTCATACGTGTTTTAAATAAAAAACTAGATAATATTTTTAAATTATAATTTAAAGTCAGGGGGGGTGTTACAATTTGATGAAACCGTGACCAGGATATATTGGGTTTGTTTTATTCTATTTTATTTTATTATATTTCTAAGTATTTCTAGTTATGGTTATTTATTCGGACAAGTAGAATAGGTAGTAGATAGGTAGGTTAAAGACTGTTTTACAGTCAATTTGTTGTCGTGAGAATGGAAAGTAGATAAGGGATGTGTTTTTATTTAACTGTTTGCAGAGTTTAATTAATTGACTAATCTGATACTTTTACTTCATTTTGGTATATTTTAAATTTCACTTTTAGTTTAGTTCACGAAGGGCATCTTTATTCTAATGAAATTTTAAAGTAATCAATTAGCATCGTTTTTCTCTTAAAATGTAAATTTTTAACTTTAGTTTGTTGTCAAATCATTCCTAGAGGGACGAAAACGGAACAGTTTTTGGAAATAACGTCCCATGTTAATAGACAATAGACCGTTCTTAACAACATGTGTTGTATTCAGGTAATAAGCGTGTCTGTCCGCTTTGAGAGAAAAAAAAAAATCAAAGTACAGTTCTTACGCGCACACAATTTGTCAGCTCTTTGTTTTTGTTTAGGAAAAGTAATCCTTATACCATTGGGTTACGAGTGTTATTATTAGACCTATACGATCCGTGGTGGCTAGGATCATAATCTTGCATTGTTTCTTGTGCATTACTGATGTAGGTAATTTGTAAATTCATAATTTTTATTTATTCTGTTTGAACCAGTAATATAAAAAAAATCGGTTCTATCAACAAGCGTTAGAATTTATCTTTAGAGAGATAGGTTTTGTTCTTATTAAACACGTCATCATCATCATCATCATTATATTACTCTAGGACGTCCAATGTTGGACATAAGCCGTCCTCACAATAAATTTTTATTCCACTAAAATTATAAATGCGAAATATTGTGAGTCTGTTTGTTGTTTGTCTGTTTGGTTGTTTGTTACCTCATCACGTCTAAACCATTGAGCCGATTTCAGTGAATTTCAGTACACAGATAAATTTATTATCGAAGAAGCACATTGGATAGTTTTATCTTATAAAATTGCATTGTTCCCGCGGGATAGCCATAAACGAGTACTGCGCGAGCGGAGTCACGGGTAATGAGTATTATGTAAATAAGAATAGACATTAAATATTTACAATTTTATAGTTGGGGGAGAGACTCTTCATAATCATTTCGGTATGTATGTAACTTATTATAGAGCACAGGCCTCTCCGCAGAGTTAGAGAGCTTGAACCGTAGTTTAAACGCGGGCTCAGCTTGTTTTAGTTTGAGAATTTCTCACATGTCTTTGAATTGTTTCGCGGATGTGTGCAGGTTTCTTCATGATGTTTTTATTACAGCTGTGACAGCACGATGTTTTCTATGTCTCATGATGCTTTAATAGAGGAGAGTGAATTAATTAAAATTATTTTAAATGGGGGAGAGAAATTCTTTTGAATTTATTTAGAGTTTTATAGTTTGGGGAGAGTAGGTATAGGTTGTATTATTTTTGCGAGTTGAGATGTGTATGTATTTTGTTTGAATCAGGTGTTCAAAGTCCTAAAAATTGGGATTAAGATTATTTTTTCCTAAAACTCATTTATTATTTATTATTGGTTCAAAATTTTGCGTGAATTCAAACTGGTAAGTTCGTTTATTTACTACAACATTGAATATTTTTAGTCAAATATTAAGTCGGTAACGCGCAAGTTTCAATAGTGCAGAGGTTGGTAAGGAACATTCGACTTTTGGTATTAGACTAGTTTTAATTGAACAAGCTTAAGATAAAAGGGTGTTTCTTTTATTTACCTGTTTCAAGGGCAGTACGCGTCAATTAAGATTTAAAATTCCAATGACTTAAAAAACGAAGCTTTTTATATAGCCTAAGAACTTTTTATAGTACTAATAAAAATATTCTTTGGTAACATTCTGAACAATGCGCCTATTTCACCCAAACATGTGTTCGAAATTTCGACGACCAAGTGGTCATTAAGTCATTCCAAGTGAAGTGTCATGAAGTTTTGAGTAAGTTTTAGAGCATAAACAAAAAAGGGCTCGAGTTGTTTGTTACCCGTCTGAGACCAAACATGCGATATCGCACACTTAGAATCGAGCCAATTGAAAGCGTACAGGAAATGTTTTGCTAAGAGTGTTTAAAGTTACAAAGCGTGTTTATTGAATAATATTAAGATGGTTCCGTAACTAAAAGTGTACGCACTCTTCACTCAGTTTTATATAATTATGATCAAGTTTATAGATTAAATATTTTATTGTTGTAAAATGTAATAGGTCCAATAATTTTCAATTTTGAGGAATAATGGTATGTATGTGCGTATGTACTCTTTATTGCACATAAAATAAAATAAAAATAAATACAAATACACAGAAAGGAGAGCATAGGCTGGTTTATCCCTAAAAATAGATTTCTTCTACCTAAACTAGTCACTACTAGCTAGTGTCACTTTTCCAATGATTAACACTAAGTGTCTCAGTTATTTTCTGCTGAAACTATTTACTTAAAAAAATATATTAAATACTTCTAGGAGCGGTTGGGCTCGCGCGCCGAGAGTTTCGTACATCTCTAAACATTTAAATAAATAAGTTTAGTTTTTCTGAATATTGACTTGTGCTTGATTGGTTTTTGTTATTTGTTGATATGCAGTATATTTATTTTGTTGGAATTTGCCTACTTGAGCGCTACAACGAAAGCAAAAAATAATACGTTTCTTGTATAAGCTTGATTTTTGATTTGATTTTGTTATTTATTATTTTAGCGGTAATAGAGATACAAATTGGTCTAAATTTCGGTTCTCGGTCTGATGCGATTCTCGATATACGGTCTTGTGACAGATAAAGTACGTAGTGATACTGATAGAGTTCGTTTGTCGTTCGTAGAATACGGAACCCTAAAATGAAGTTAGGGAACGACGATAAGTTTATGACCGTTAAATTTTTTTTAACTTAAAATACTTTCATTGCTAACAATGTATCATTACATAAAATTTAAATTTTGATACATTTGCAACAGGTTCACATGATGGCCACTTCACACTGTCTTATTACAAGTTTTAGTTGACTTGCATTGTTATATGGGTCGATTCTTTAAATTAAATTTTGACCAGCTTTGAGTAGTCGGATTGATTTGATATTTTTTGTATACATTTGTGGATCGAGTTGATAGTTATTACTAAGCTCAAGTAATGTGTTCAGTGAATTTTAATATTTTTACTTACGCGGTTTCAAGACTTTATATTATTTAGTTTGATCATTAAGTTTTTTGCATCTATGTAAAGTCATTCGTACAATAATATTGTATCCCGGCCAGCCTTCGTTTACTAATGGAGGACAGAATAGATAAAACTGATGACAAAAAAAAAGAAAGATAATACCTAGTTATTGTTTATTGACTAAAATATGTTAAGAAGCATGAACTTCTGGTATCAGGTAGTAGTAGGTTGCAATTTACTGATATTTTTATTATATTACATCCAATTTTAAAACTCTTTATTGTGCATGAAGGCACATGAAACTGACGGGTAATAGGAAAATGAGATGTGCGTGAGCGAGTTTATCCCTCGGGAGGGGTTCTTCCAGTTAACCTTTGAACGATACTTTTTAAAATATAGTTTTATTCTGCTAGGAAATAAAATAATGATGGAATGAGTTACGTTTGGAACTTGGGTCTTGATAGCAATCAATTGCCTTTTAATGTGAATTTAATGTTCAAAAAACATTTGATTTGGGTATATATGTATTGTTTTAACATAATATTTAAACGCAAGTTATTAATAAAATTATGTATAGCTCTGTGTTTATAACTAATTTCAAGTAGTTTTGTTTTAACTGGAAGTAAAAGACTTTTGTAATTATTATTACGTTGACTTTTTTATATTAGTTGTACGTCTTACATTTCAAACGTGATCTGTTGTATTATTACACACACACACACACACACACACACACACACACACACACACACACACACACACACACACACACACACACACACACACACACACACACACACACACACACACACACACACACACACACACACACACACACACACACACACACACACACACACACACACACACACCTATGGGATGTATATATGATGAAGTAGTGAATTTGTTTACAAGAGCTTTAATGGTACCAAATTTCATAGAAATGAAGACGGTTTATTGGCATTTTAACCTCTGAACAGCACACATCAAATGGTGTTTCCGTGCGGATGATGCTAGGGCAACATGCACTTGTAAAGAACGCATATCAGTTCAAAGTGTGGCTATTTACTATAAATTAAAAAGAAAAAGAAAAAGTCACAACAGAAATAAAAGTTGAAAATAAAACAACAACAAATAAAATTATTACAAAATTAATACTAAAAAAAAAGGTTAATTTTGTATCAAAAAAAATTTATTACGAAATTAATACTAAACAAAGGTTAATTTTGTATTCTTTAGTGAAACAATGAACGACATTATCTGCAACAAGATTAATACTATACCCAAGGTTAATTTTGGTAAAAGCAGAAAATTACATTATCACAGAATTAATACTAACCAAAGGTTAATTTTGTTTCGTTTTTTGTTTCTTGTCAGTGCTCATTTTGGATTGATACTAAAATAATGTGTTTTGGTCAAGTTTGTGGCAGGTCAGATTGACATTCGGCGTTAATGCTGGCAACTGGAACACCATACTACACACGCAGCCAACAGGCTGAAGCAAACAATGCTAGGCTATGCCTATACACTACACACTCTCCAAATTTATAATATTCATTATTTTGAGTGGAAATTTCAGACTTGATTTCTGATTAGTGGATGGTTATGACTCCTAGCTATTAACGTAATCTGGTTTGGGGAGAGGCAGTTCGGCAATCACATTTCTTGGTTGAGAAAAGCAAGACTGGTTATGAGGGGGCCGGCGAGGACCACTAGGGTCGACAGATTCACAACCTGTTTCTTTATCCTGAGCTAGATTGCCTTGTGAAGATTATGATTGTTCATAATTAGAATGTTAAAAGTTTGAAAAATTCCATTCATTATTTTGAGTGTTTATTTTTGGTTTAAATACACACCACACCACACATACACTCACAGGAGAAAATGCTAAATAAATTGAACTAATATGAATATTATATTGTTCAATTCATATATTTGTGAATTCATAGTTTGTTAGAATATTTCCTCCAGTTAAAATAAATTATTTTGACCTTTCGAAAATATTCGGGGAGAGAGCTGTACCAATTCAAGCCTTCAAATCGGTCAAATTCACAAATATAATTAAATATATTATATTATTATGAGTTTATTAAACTCAAATGATTTATTTAATCTCAGCTCGGACAAAGTCGCGAGAAAAAGCTAGTTTACTGGCACGTAATAAATTAACACATTTTATGAGTTTCAAAACATTCCTTAGCTGGGACATTGAAGGGCCGGTTACAAGTGGCATAAAAAAATGTCATAGTGGAAACAGAAAACAGTACACTATTTTGTCTTGCTTCTACGCTACACGTGAGCGTTGAACTTGAGTCTGTGCGACACTTATATGATGTCATATAGAATACGCCTTTCATATAAGATAATAAATATACATATATTACAAGGCCATGGCAATACTTATCATTAAACTAATGATCACATTTTGTTATAAATATAAACCAATGTTCATATTAATTTACTTCTGACTTTAATATTCACTCTCTGACTGAATGATCAGTGAATAATTCTCGCAGTCGTTCAGAGGTTGGCTGGAGGAGATCTCTTGTAGAGAGGAGTTCATTATCGTACAGATAACTCGCATTTGTCGACTATTAGTTGAATAAATAATTACTACAAAATACTATAATGATGGTTCAGTATAATCTATCATAATTTATATAGTTCATCTGATTTTCTCAGTGACCTACATATCAATTATTGTATTTACAAGTGAAAGGCCACATAATCTTTACATAATATATGGTTTCTATACACAATAAGAAAATTATATCAGGATAGTAAAAATTAAATATTCATGATACTGACTAGGCTGAACAAAGCAGCAGCATTCGTTCGTTTACTAGAGTTGGCCTACTGTTTTTATTTCTGACTGTGTTAGTTTGCTTCGGTTTTGGAGCTTGAGGGTCGAAGGGGGTGTCGAGGAAGGGCAGTCGAGTCATGGTAGTGAGAGTTGAGAGTCGAGTTGTGTTTTAAGCAAAAGATTAATTTAATTTAATTAAGTGATACCGGCTCACATAGTTTTGATTATTAGTGCTTATTATTGTTATTTTGTGTCCTGTGATGGCGAATTCCTTCTTGGTGATATCGTTTTTGTTTACAATAGATTATTGTTATTACAATTCAAAATCTGTCATTTGCTGAGATAGAATACGAGCAAATTAGTACTTATAAATTTTATCAAGACTTACTTAAAGCAGGATACGACCAAAAGCGATCCATAGCTGTCCTTACCTAACCAAGGGAAGACTAACTACTTGTGCTTTATTTATTTATTGGTTTACGACTGATTATTATTTTATCAAGTTGTATCAGTCTGAGTTAATGACAGATTACTGACAGAAATTATCTAAAACTTTGGACTTAATTGTGAGATTTTATAACTCTATTAATCTTTGCTTGATTTTGAATTGCATTATGGGTGTATATATTTTATATTTCTTAGATCCCATTATATACATTTGAAACCAGTGATGATTAGATTACAACAGTTTCTATAAATACCTAATTATTTACATTAATTAAAACAAAGAAACACCCAAATATTTATTAAAGTAGTTTTCCTTCTGAACCTATATAAAAGGTCAGCATAGGGTAATCAGAGACCTAGGAAACCTGGTTTCTTGCATCCTCTTTCCCTTTGAAAAACTGTGACATAACTTACTGACTATTGACAAGTAAATTCTACTGTCTTGTGTTGGAGTCTCTTAGGGTCTATGGAACGAGAGACACAGCTACTGGTAAATAGCCAGGGAGAAAACTCCAGGGCGGAGGTGGGGCCCTAGCCTTGACACAAAACATAATTGCTTATTTTCCTTCATAATTACGTAATGTGTACAATTTTAATAAATGTTTATTTTCAGGTAATATAGTGACAGTCATTTTTATTACAAATTTTATAGTTATTACGTTCCATTTACGTTTAGTGAGATTGTTCTTTATTGGATAGGTTTTATTAGGTTTTATTCATAAACATCCCTTACTTCTACTAAACGAGCTTGGTTTACTATTCACAACGTAGGACACTAGACGATCACATGGCCAAAACTAATTTCCTTCTTATTTGTACTTCTACTTGTCCGCAATAAAATTACCTATCATATTTAAAATTTTCCTTCTTAATTTTCCTTTTATTTTTCCGCAATAAATGTCCGCATTAAATTACCTATCTTTATTAAATTATTTTATAACTTCATAAGATTTTTAATTCATACGTGTTTTAATTAAAAAACTAGATAATATTATTTATTTTACTAATTTAAATAAGGGGGGGTGTTACATTGAGTAACAGGAAAATATATAACATTTTTAGGAGTTTCTATAATCCTGTAACCAGGCGGCACATTAGGCACAAATTCGTGAATTATATGACTAGGTTTTCCGTTTATAAATGACCCGCTCACAATATATTACATTCAACCCGCACTATAGTTGTAGACAGAATGGACACAGGAAAAGGGGACTCAGTTAATATAGGTATTCGCCTGAACTGTTTCTTCTCCAAAACCAAGTGAATGACCAATCGAATTCGGTTTTTTAAAATATACTGGTTTGGAACATAAAATAGATGTCTTTAGCGTATTATTATTGCAGTTCAGTGTAAAAGTGCATCCTTTGAGGTGCTTTTTTAGATAATCATCAAGATCTTGAAGTTCATATGACCCTTCAGGAATTTCTACTACTTCGTTATCACCATAATAAAACATATTATTTCTGTAGTCTATATTGGGTATCGAGTTAAATGTTGACATGTATAGCAACCCGTATTCATATACACCATCTAGTTGAAGAGCTGGTGAGTGATTCGTAATCAGGGTAGAGGAGGACCCCGTTATGGACAAAGTGAAAGACATCGTGAGAATGAGAAGCTATTTATTGATCACAGATATTTGAACGATTATTCCAATATTTTTTTAAATATTTTAAACATAAATGACCACAATTAACAGTATTAAATTTTTGATAAATATTATAATTGTACGAAATATTATGATTTTTCAAATACTTTATTAATTCTAGCGGCGGTGGAAGATCACCATAACTATTGAAATATTCGCAATAATTATTATCTTTGACATAAGCTACCCAGTGAGTCCCTTGGTTTTTAGAGCTATCAAAATTTACGATTGCACATTCTACTCTTTTCGGACGCTTCGATAATTTGTCTCTCATGTAAACACCACGAAAATGAGGAATATCTGTTGAATGTTTTAAAATATCAACATTTGTAAGAGCACGTCTGAGTAGCCTTTTATTTAGTTTTTTAAGCGTTTTAAACACAAACCCTTCCCATTTCTATACTGTTTAATGTATAACCCTTTTCTTTGCTCACCCGCGACCTTAAGATAGCTAAGTCTATGCAAATTATGCGTGTTCATGCAGTTCCTCCACCTCCACACTGTACGAACACACACAAATTACACAAACCCATCTATCACCACCACCACAACTCACTGACGCGTTTCGAACTCAACCAGAGCTCATCCTCAGAGTGACACAACCGTACACCATGCTACCAGTTGTTAGACTAAGTCTAATAACTGGTAGCACCGGTACCTCCGCAAAGTAACGCCTGATTCAATAAAGTATAACCCTTTACCTAGTGCAATAGATTCCATCATTTTATTATGACGTTCTGATTCGGATAAGCTTTTTCTTGCAGCTTTGTAATCACCAACAGCTTTAGCGATCCCAGCTGCTCCTCCTGCTAATGATCCTAACGCAGAAAGGCCGGCGAAAATAGGTATTAGTGGCAATATACCTCCAGTTTTAGGGATCGGTATTAATCGAGACATGGCAATGGAAGAATGTTAAGTTCCTGAAATATTGGTTCACAATGTACAACATATTGTGCTCCACATACAGCTCTAATACATTTTTTTTGTGTTACAAATGCTTTTTGGGCATCCGCACTGTTACCCCAAATGATAAGCCCATATCGTAGTATGGAAGAGACATACCCATGATATGCAAATAACGTAGCTCGGCTGCCCCAAGCTAAAATCAAGTAACTCAGTTGAGACAAATTTTACAGGAGAGCAAAAATAGCATTTTTCTCTTTACTTCATCAATACGACTAATAAGTACAAAATATGGATATAAAATCATTTAGTGAGGAAAATTTTATATAACGATATATTTTTACCCGACTGCAAGGAGCTGAAGGAGTTTTCGCGCGTATCTTGTATGTAAGTATTTAGGATTCTTTATTACCGCATATCTCTCAAACCGCTGGACGGATTTAGACAATTATGGTATCACTAGCTTTTACCCGCGGCTTCGCACGCGTCAACTAATCGGTCTGTTAATTGCAATTGAAATCGATACAAGACCAAACAGACAAGGCTTAACTTTAAACATGTCCATGGTAGTCCTTGAAAATTTTATGCAATGATATGAAATGCAGGCGGAGGCATGCATTTGTTACCTATCACTCAATCTCATGCCTCCGTCTGCATTTCATATAATTGAATTAAATTTTCAAGGACTACCATGGACATGTTTAAAGTTAAGCCTTTTCTGTTTGGTCTTGTATCGATTTATTTCATTCAATTCTGTTAGCTTTTGGTATTTCTAATTTTTTTGTCTTGTTTCGATCTTTTGAGTTCATTTTTGCAGGCGGGTTTTTAATTTTTTTAATTATTAACAGTTCGTATAGCGGACTTAAAATAATAGATGCCGCTGGCACAAAATTTCTGTAATAATTTACTAGTCCCAAGAATGATTGCAACTGATTTACATTGGCAGGCACCGCCGGCACCGGTGCATCTAACATTGCTTTTATTTTTTGGGGAGATTTTTTTAGCCCGTTTTTATTGATTATTATAACCGAGGTAATTAACCTCGTTCTTAAAAAAATCGCATTTCTCTTTTTGTAAGGTGAGACCCGCGTCTTGTAATCTTTGCAAGACATCCTTGAGCCGTGTTAAATGCTCCTTGGCGTCCCTCCCGATCATGAGCACGTCGTCGAGCAGGCACAGCGTGCCGGGCGCGCCCGCCAGCACGCTCTCCATGGCGCGCTGAAACACAGCGGGCGCGCTCGATAGACCAAACACCATACGGGTGTATTTAAAAAGGCCGCGGTGTGTATTTATGCAAGTTAATTCTTGCGAGGCATCGTCTAATACGAACTGATTATACGCATTTGATAAGTCCAATTTTGTAAACTGTTCCCCCCCCCGTGTAATCTAGAAAATAATTCGGTTACAGTAGGTAAAGGGTACTGATCGATAATCAGCTGTTTGTTAATGCCCGTTGAATAATCAAGGCAAATCCTTATTGACCCGTTTCGCTTTAGCACCGGCACTATTGGTGACGTATACTGTGCGTGGTCAACCGGTTTTAAAATACCTAATGCTAACAGTCGATCTATCTCCCTATCGACTTTGTCACGGAGGGCGAATGCTATTGGCCGCGCTCTAATAAATATCGGTTTAGAATTTTCTTTCAGTTGTAAACTGACTTTATATTTATTAAATATACCGAGGTTACCTATCAGAAAACACCAACGGATAAAGAGATTGTAATTGCTTGATCATATCATCATCGGTTTGTTTACAATATCGGATTGGCAATAGTTCTAACTTGAACAATGAAATAAAATCACGACCGAGGATCGGCGGGCCGCCGTCTCGTACGATGTAAATACGCGTGTGCTCTGCGTAACGGACGGGTTATTGTGCTACCCCCAGACAGGCTATGCTATCACCGGTATACGAAAACAAGCGTTTCTTTGTTAATGACAATGATACATCGCTAAAATATTTCCTGTAGGTATGTTCTGCGATCGCCGTAACGGCCGAGCCACTGTCTATTTCAAATTTTAAACGTACCCCCGACATTAACACGGTTTCCGTCATCGGTTCCCCCTTTACTGTACGAATATTAAAACACTTACCATCATCATCATCACCCTAGTCCACGGTGTCCGAGTCTACGTAGTTGATTTTTTTACACATTCTACGTAAGTGCCCAGTAGTTTTACACTTCTTACACCTAGACTTAGCAAAACGACACTGTGATGTTTTGTGATTGTAATAACCACACACTTGGCACTGTTCTTTGTTGAGGCCGACACTCGTCGCGACTACGTCCGCTCGCGCTTGTGTTTGCGAGATTTTAAACAGCTGTTCCTGCGGCGGCGCCGGTTGCCCGGTAGCCGCTCCGGCACGCGCGCTTCGACCGCTCTCCGCCAACTCTACCGTCTTAGCCAGAGTCAGGTCCTTAAGGTCCTGTGCAAAGAGCTTGTCTCTCTCGGATCCAGCTAACATTCCCATGACGAATCGGTCCCTTAGAGCTTCCGCCACGTTGAGGAAGCCGCACTTCGCCGTCAAACCGCGCAATCTCGCCGCCCACTGCGCGTACGTCTTTCCTGACTGCTGGGTAGCCGCGTAAAACTGGTACCGCTCTCCAAACCCACAAACCTTTGGAGTAAAATGACTGTCCAGCAGTGCAAGGATGTCTTCGTAGGGCACATCGTTTTACATGAATTTTAAACTTGCTTGTATAATTTAATAACTTTTAATTTTTGTATACTGCTGGCAGGTGGTTGCAGAATTGTTTTGTTTTTTTTTTCTTTTCTTTATTACTTAGTAAAATTATGTCTAACTTAGACCACAATGACAGCTCAGATAGTGCTCACTATTTTTTCTTTTCTTCAGACTCTGACAGTGAGACCAGTTTCACTTCATTGCCTCCTACACTCTATGACACCATCAATCTAGAGTTTTGTAGTGTTCCGAACAATTTTAATATAGTTCATATTAACGCACAAAGTATTCCAGCCCATTTCACCGACATGTTATTAAGTTTCAATTTAAAAAATCTTCACGCTATACTTGTTTCCGAATCTTGGCTTAAGCCATGCCTTCCTTCTACCTCTTATTCCATACCTGGTTTCCGTCTTATCCGTAATGATCGCTCTGGTAGGGGTGGTGGGGGAGTTACCATTTATCTTCGTTCTTGTATCCCCTATTCCATTGTCAGTATGTCACCTCAGTCCTCATCCTCCAATGCCCCTGAATATCTTTTTCTTAATATTACTTTGTCATACGTAAATGTGCTTCTTGGAGTTTTCTATTCCCCTTCTATTCAAGTAAATTATTTTCCATCCCTTGAAAATCTCCTTGAAGATGTTATGCCAGCGTTTCAACACCATATTATAATGGGTGATTTTAATACATGTCTCCTTAAAAACGATTCCCGCTCTAGATCTCTTAGGTCTGTTGTTGAGGGTTGCAACCTTAATATTCTCCCATCTAATGCAACTCATCATTTCCCAAACTGTTCCCCATCTCTTCTAGACCTATCTATCACTTCTTTTCCTGGTCATGTTGCTAAATCTGGCCAGTGTTCTGCGGATGCTTTCTCTTATCATGATTTGATTTACCTCTCATATAAAATTCGACCTCCTAGGATTAAGCATAAAGTTCTTCTGCAGCGCAACTTTGGTCGCATGAATATTGACTTGGTTCGTGAGGACGCAATGAAGGTCGATTGGGGGTCCGTCTCCGAGGCTGGTGCGGTTAATGATCAGATCGCTCTTTTCAATTCCCTTCTCAACAAATTTTATGACGTACACGCTCCGGTTAAACCGGTCAAAGTGAAGCATCTTCCTGCTCCGAGGTTAACTGAAGATATAAAGACCCTGATTCGAAGAAAGAACCAAGCAAAAGCTAAGTACAAGGCTGACTCTTCGGACAAAAACCGGGACAAATATCTTGCCTTGCGGAATCGCTGTAGCACTATCTGCAGAGACGCTCAAAGACGCCATATCCACGAGTCAGTTGAAAACGGTGACCCTGCAAAAGTTTGGAAATTTCTTAAATCACTAGGAGTTGGTAAATCTCAACAAAATCTATTTCAGCTGATATTAACATTGATCAGCTCAACCAGAATTTCTCTTCTTCGGCTATGTTCAGCGGATCTGAAAAAGACAAAACACTGGCGTATCTTTCAACGTTACCAACTTCTGATACTTTTCCTTTTTATTTCAATCAATTTACCGACAGTGATGTTAAGAAGAGCATATTATCCATCGCCTCGAACGCTGTTGGTGCCGATAGTGTAGGTCGTGCTATGATCCTCCCTCTCCTTGATATACTTGTCCCTGTCATCACTTCTATACTTAATAATTCTACCACATCGAATGTATTTCCTTTAGTATGGAAGGATGCGGAAATTTTCCCCCTACCTAAAAAGTCTAGTCCATCATGCTTTTCTGACTACAGACCAATTTCTATTCTCCCTTTCTAGTCAAAAGTATTGGAGCGTCTTGTGCATCAACAATTATCGTTATATCTAAACAGAAACGACCTCCTCAATCCTTTTTAGTCAGGTTTCCGTCCTGGTCATAGCACGGCAACCACACTTGCCAAGATCACCGATGACATCCGTATGGGTATGGATAATAGGAAACTCACTGTATTAACTTTACTGGATTTCAGCAATGCTTTCAACACTGTTGATTTCGATATTATGCTTGGAATTTTACGCTCTCGAGATATGTTAAGTATCTCCTGCGGTTATTGAATGGTTTCGTAGTTACTTAGTGGGTCGTCGACAAAGAATAAAGGTGCTGGTGTACCACAAGGTGGAGTGCTATCTCCATTATTATTCTCTATTTTTATAAATTCTATTTCTCATAATCTTCTTTCTTCGTATCACCTTTATGCTGATGACCTACAAATCTATTCTCAAGGCGTGCTTGGCGATCTTCCGTTGGTAATCGAGTCTGTAAACTTGGATCTAGAAAAGATTTTAAAATGGAGCCAACGATTTGGCCTGATTGTCAATCCGACTAAGACCCAGGTCATAGTCATTGGTAGCTCGAAACTTGTCCCAAGAGTCGATTTTGCATCTCTGCCACCGGTGCTTTTCGACGGAGTACAAATACCGTTTGCACATCGGGTCAAGAGCTTGGGTGTTATTTTTGATCGCACTCTTTCATGGTCTCCTCATGTGTGCGAGGTGAGCAGGAAGGTGTTTGCTGCGGTGGGATCTTTAAGACGGCTTCAGAATTTCCTACCTTTTGCTACCAAGGTTGCGCTTGCTCAAACTTTACTGCACCCTATTTTCGACTATGCTGACGTTTGCTATCCTGATCTCCTAGAGGAGCAGCTGAACAAACTTGAGCGAATTCAAAATCTATGCATTCGGTTTATATTTGGTCTACGTAAGTTCGATCATGTCTCTAATTTTCGATCACACCTCAAGTGGCTCCCAATCCGCTTTCGCCGTAACTCTCACATTCTCCACGTTCTTTACGGCATTCTCTTTAACCCTGCAACTCCTCGCTACCTCAAAGAGCGATTTAGCTACGTAACTTCTATTCGATGCTCTTAGAACTTTCTCCTTACCGTGCCTCTATCTAACTCCAAATTCTATGTATATTCTTTTACTGTCCAGGCTATTCGGTTGTGGAATTCCTTACCAATTGACTTACGACGCGCAAAATCTTTGTCAATATTTAAATATATGCTTAAGGAGCACTATCTGACATCTTGTAACAATTAGCTTTATAAAATTTTATCTATTTATTTGTTGCTGTTTATCTCCCTGCCTAGGTATATTTATTTTAGACGTATATTCGTTCGTAGATGTATTTTTGTTGTTTTAATTTTCTGATCTACTTTTGATGCACCACCTATTGAAACCTGGTCCTTCCTTCTTTCCGTAAAAAGGTTGCCTGGAAGAGATCGCTCTTAAGCGATAAGGCCGCCTATTGCTTACCGTGTAATTTTTTTTTCTCTGTGTATTTGTTTTCTGTATCACTTACTATTTCTGGTGTACAGTAAAGAGTCTTTGTATTGTATTGTATTGTAAATTGCAATGAGATGCCACCGGGCGGTGTCAGACGCACTTACACTCGCGCTGCCGGGAATGCGTTGTGGGGGCTCTTAGTAGCAACGTGGACCGGCGTTCTGGCATAAAATAGGGCGACGCTCCCTTTATTATTTAAGCGTAAATGCCTGGAACTGCACGGAACCCATGACGTACTTGCTGGATGAGTTTACGGCGTGATGTTCATCGAAGCGACCCCGATACTCACAGTCATTTCTCCGGGGGCACTCACACTTCAATTCTAAACCATCATAATTCCTCATATCTATATAGTTTCAATTAAATTTCAAACAATAACATGCAATTGATTATTATTATTATTCTCCTCAATGGCGGCCTTTAAGGCTTGGGCCAATGTCAGTTATATAAAGATAAATATATTCTTCTTCACGTAGTACGGTGATTGTAGTTTTTGCAACTTGATAGCAAAATTCCAAAAACCACGCGGAGACAACTTGCGCATTAAAAACTGTCAGACACGAGAGCAATATCGAATTTTGTGATGGATTCGATTTGTGGCATTCGAACATGGCGGCTGTGAACAATATATAATTTTGCTATTTCTGTTTCTTTGGCTAGTTGAAGTATAATTTTGATAGTGTTTTATGCGGCGATTAACCTTAACAGTGAACAGTGATCACAAAATTCTATACTGCTCTTGTGCTTGACATTTTTTAATGCGCAAGTTGTTTCCACGTGGTTTCTGGAATTTTACTATCAAGTTACAAAAACTACAATCACCGTACAACGTTGCCTCTCGAAAGAGAATACTTAGACACTGGCGAAATTGTCTTATTAATTAGGACAGAAGCCATATTTTAAAAAAAGAAGAAGAATTTTGTGATCACTGTTCACTGTTAAGGTTAATCGCCGCATAAAACACTATCAAAATTATACTTCAACTAGCCAAAGAAGCAGAAATACCAAAATTAGACATGTTCCACATCCGCCATTGTCGAATGCCACAAATCGAATCCACATGCAATTGATTCAGCGGATTATAACCTCGCTTAATACTGTCAGTATGACGTGCCAAACTCGTTTGACATTGACGTTTCAGGTTAAGCTTTTTCTACACTAGTCTCTTCTTTGGCTAGTTGAAGTATAATTTTGATAGTGTTTTATGCGGCGATTAACCTAACAGTGAACAGTGATCACAAAATTCGATATTGCTCTCGTGTCTGACATTTTTTAATGCGCAAGTTGTTTCCGCGTGGTTTTTGGAATGTTGCTATCAAGTTGCAAAAACTACAATCACCGTACTACGTGAAGAAGAATATATTTATCTTTTTTTAACTGACATTGGCCCAAGCCTTAAAGGCCGCCATTAAGGAGAATAATAATAATACACTACAGTAAAAACGGGCGTTTTCCGGTTTTTCTAAGGCGTGTGAGCGTCGTTTGTCTGCATTGGAATGCAGATCCCCGCACTAGCGCGTCGGTGGCAGAGCTAATGGCTTGCTCGTAACACAATTTGCAATGTAGATGAAAGTTTCCAATTAAAAGGTAGCGAAAAGGTGTTTTGTGTGGATTATTCTTCTATTTCTACCTGGGAGAGTGTGCGGCGATGCTCGGAGGTTAATCTGCGTTACGAGCAAATGTAAGTATTCACTTTTTGTGCGACGCCAAATGGCGGACACTTGGCGTGGCTGGGAGTCTGGACGAGTTTTGTTTGTTTCAGATGCTTTTCCACACTTCTCAGCGTTAAAAACAAACTCGGCCGCGTTCCATGGTGCCGAATATAAATAAACTTCCTTTCGTTTTCTCGCGTAGTGAAAATGGTGAGTTTCGAGTTACGCCGCGTCTCTAAGGGCGGGATTTAAACCATGTATTCAATGATATTATGTATGTCAGGGGGTCGAATCCCATATTTCGTCGTATCCTACGATAAGAGCCACAATTACAAAATGCTTACTTTTCAGGAGAAGCATTTTTGTGTTTCTTTCAAAAGATAAGTAGCGAATTGATAGTTTTGCAATTAAATAATGTGTATTAGGGTTCTAGGGTTCTGTTAAAATAAAATTTATGTTTTTAATGATATCTTATCGATCGATTTTGTCTTTTAAATCCTTTTTCGTTGGCCTAAATGAATTTTAAAGGGCCATAAGCTACGTTGTGCCTTTTATCGCCGAAAAATTCGAGGCCACAACTGCCATTAGGACCAAATTATAGTTGTTAAATATTTGCGTTTTAACATTTTTTTTAATTTCAGTATTTTTCTTCTAATATCTGTATTGCAGTGGCAAATTAGATGTTTTATTTTCTAAGATATTTTAAATCAATTAAAAAAATAATTAGTAAATTATGTTATTAGTAATTCTCTTAAATAAAATAAGTCCCATCTAAGAAAATAAGTGGAACTAAAAACTTCTTAATTTTTTATAAATTAAAAAAATGTATTTTACTTCTGAAAATCTAAATATTCTCAACGCTTTTAATATTTTAAAAAATGCACATTATTATTTACTAAGTCTTCAATATTCATTGGAAATCTTTCCCTGTTCTTTCTCATCGCCTGTATCACCCTCAGTAGCAACACATCCTTTCTCATGAAGTAACGTTATAAAAAAAAAATTTATAACAAAAAATAGAACCGACTACAAAAAACCATGAAAATAATTTTCTACCAGTCTGAAGTCGATGCCTCAGCACGAGCCAGCAGGAGTGGACCTATAGTCGTCTACCTCACCTACAACTATACGAGTAAATGGCTTCAATCACTCCTGCTGGCTCGTGCTGAGGCACCGACTTTAGACTGGTAGAAACTTATTTTCATGGTTTTTTGTAGTCGGTTCTATTTTTTGTTATAACATTTTTTTTCACGCTTTTTAGTGTAAAACATCTAAGATACAATAGTTTAATGTCAACAGCTCGTCATCTTTTACCAAAAATTGCTTTTTCCGATGCAGAGATGTTCATTATAGAGGAGTCCTGGTGCTTCACCACCCATTCCATTTCACCATATGCGTTCCGAGGAGCATAAATTGCTTAGCAACTGTGTTAAAGCAATTGAAATTCAACCCATGAAATACTTGTTATTGAGTAGTAACTCCGATGGTCAACTGTGGTCTTCATCATCAGTTCCACTTTACCAAATGATGATTTTCAAGAGCAAATGCACGAGTTACTACTAAATATATCAAAATTACTATAGGTGTCCCTACAACATTTGAAGAGTTCCCTCGATTTCCTTAGGATCCAATCATCAGATCCTGATTTGGTGCTTATGGGACCTAATTGAAAGCATTCCTAGAAGAACGCAAAAAAAATTTTCAAATCGGTTCATAAATGACGGAGTTCTGAGGTAACAAACATTAAAAAAAAAAAAAAAAAAAAACATACAACCGAATTGATAACCTCCTCCTTTTTTTGAAGTCGGTTAAAAAAAGTCATGAAATTCTTTATTTTTTTATTGACGCAAAGATGCAAGAGACTTTTTTTTATATATCACTTTTATACAGTCTGTGCTTACTCTTTCAATATTTGTAATTACACTCCTTGTCCCTCTTTTCATCTTTCTTAAACTCATTATTGTTTTGTAGTCTTCCCGGACATCGTAATATTATAATATTAATTGATAATATAGACCAAATATTAGACAGTGTAAGTTAAGAAAATAAAGATTAACTTACATTTTTTAAAGACTTTGTTTCACTATATCTTAATATTTACAAACTGTTACCGACAACATTATGGGACTTGATGTTTAGACAAACCAATACCAACCAGGCAGATTTCTGTCAGAGCTTCAACACATGAACAGAAGACAAATTGATGAATACCGAATTTAAAATAAAACTTTGATGCATTAAAAAACATTAGCCATCATTGTACAAATTAATCGAAAAAAATAAAATATTGGTGATATAATTTCGAAAACTTTCCCGAAGCCACACCGAAGTTTTTGTCAACTTGAAAACGTTTAACTTCCTGCTACTGCTGAATTAATTTCACCTGATGACGTCACCGAAGAAAAAACTGACGAAAATGTAGGATGCACAATGATAGAGACTATTTTGAAGTCTACCTTAATTCCGTGTCGGAATGAAAATATTATCCTTCTGCATCTTCATGATTATCAATAGTTGATTTACTAGTAATTTCTTCTATCTGCTCTAGTTATCATCTAGAACTTCATTGGTTTCTTTTTGTTTGTCTACAAAGATAATATTTTCATTTTGACACGGAATTGAGCTAGACTCCAAAATTATCTCTTAATCATTGCACATTCACACTATCGCCATTTTTTTCTTCGGTGATGTCATCAGGCGAAAATATTTCAGCAGTAGCAGGAAGTTAAACGTTTTCAAGCTAATAAAAAGTTCGGTGTGACTCCGGGAAAGTTCCCGAAATTATATCAGATTTCTTTTTTCGTTTCATCTTGTACAATGATGACTACTTTTTGATGCATCTGAGTTTTATTTAAAATTCGGTCTTCATCAATTTGTCTTTTATTTATGTCTTATTGCTCTGACAGAAATTTGCGATTAATTTGGTTTGTTTCAATATCAAGCCCGCTGTTGCTGTCGGTAACAGTCTGTAAATAATAAAAAATATTGAAACGATGTCTTTAAAAAAATATGCTTAGATAGTCTTTATTTCCTTAACTTACATTGTCAAAAATATATTACTAAACTATTTACTAAACAAATAATCTAGATCTTGCTCGTTTTCAGATTGTACGCGAGACCTTTCGAGTTTTATTTATAGAAACAGAATTGAAAAAGCACAGGCAAAACATTGTTAATAATAAATCAGTCACAGGAAACATCCCGAATTTTATAATAAGCCATAACAGAATAATATTCTAGCCTATTAACCGATTGACAAGAAATTAGAAGGTAAATTAGATACAATAATGCCAAAATATACAGCGAAAAAGGCCTCAAGTGCCATAAGAACCCAAAAATCAGACGCGCAACAACACGTTGAAAATAATTATTGTTATCAAAAAGTAAGTATGTTCATTCCATGAAGCCGAAATGTTAATAAAACACCCAAATATATCTTTACAAAGCGACTATTTAAGCAATAATTCAACAAAAAATAATTCGTACATAGAATATGGACACTACCGTAATTGTGGCCACACATTTGCCATACAAATAAAATTGAGCTATTGCGCGGTAGAAGACCGCTGTAGCCGTTCGGGCTTTATTCTAGGTAATATTAACCACTTCACTAAATTGTGTGATTTTCTTCATTAAACTATGTAAATATATAAATAAGTAAATTAAGAATATATATACTATAAAAGTAAACCTAAAATAAGTAATAAATAGGATCCGAATGATGCAAAAACTATTTAAATAAATTTTCTTGGTGTTTTCTTTTTTCGATCAGCGCCATTTTTTGTAACTATTTTTACAAATCTAAGTTCTCGACGATTCGTTTTATTGTTTTCATTGTTAATTAACGAAAAAAAAGAAGATTTTACAAATTGAATAACCATTACAAATTCACGCCACTCTTACGGCGCTGTCCGCCGAGTACCGCAGAAATGGCGCTTGCGCCCCCTCCTCGCGCCCGCGTCGCTCCTTTTTGCACGGCGAATAAGGACAGCAGAGTACTTCTGGCTTTACTCCGCGATAGAAATGAGACATACGTAATTGTGGCTTTTTTTAAATATTTTTTTTACTATTTAATAAAAAAATATTAAAATTATTATTTATAGTTGTAAACATGTATCTTGACGTGTAGAATTCAAATTTACAATAAAAACTAAAAGCCCCATGGTGATAGTGGCTCTTATCGTAGGATACGACGATTTAAAGTCCAAGCGTTAGGACTAAAGCTCAGCGGTCCCGAGGATAAAGGCCACAACTCCGCGGTCCCGAGTTTAAAGGCGAAAGCTCTGCGGTCCCTAGCCTAAAGGCCACAACTCCGCGGTCCCGAGTATAAAAGCTACTCGGCTTTTTCTACACCACTCTTTGCAATGCCCAACTGGTAAGTCTATAAACCAGTACCTATAAAAGTATATGAATCAAACTCGCTGTGTTTACTTTGTGCGCGTTGCCTGAACGGTCACTTCGATCATTTCAGAGGATTACTAATGTATGGCCAAAAAACTTTTCCCAAAGTATCACATCCCAAAAAAATTTACCCAAATTATCATTTGGCAAAAATTCATTTGGCAAAAAAACTTATCGCAAATTTACAGTTAATAAATTTTTATTTGGCAAATTATTGTTTCGCAAATAATTACTTGGTCATGTTTCATATTGCCAAGTAATATTTGGTAAATTGTATCGTTTGGCATAATGTACTCGTCCCAAAATATCGCATGACATAATAACCTACTTTTCTGGGAACAGTTTGTTTATGTGGAGGGGTGCAGTTCTAACCTAACCTAACCTACTGTTTTGATAGCAGTTCGTTTTTGTGGGGGACGCAGTTTTAACCTATAATCTAACCTACTTTTCTGGTAGCAGTCCGTTTTCTGTGGGGGACGCAGTCTAACCTCATCTACTTTTCTGATAGCAGTTCGTTTCTGTGGAAGACGCAGTTCTAACATAAGCTACTTTTCTGGTAGCAGTTGGTTTTTGTGGTTGGTTTGTGCGAAATGTCATTTTGAACAAACATTTTTTTGGAATACAATATTTGCCAATATAAAACGTTTGTCGTAATAAAATTTGACAAACTAAAATTATGCCAAATGATAATTTGACCAAATGAAAAAAATGCGAAATGTAAATATGCCAAAGATTCGTTTGGGAAATGAAACTATTGCGGTAAGTTTTTTGGGAAGTGAAATTTGGCGAAAAATATTTTGGCGAAACGGCAGTACACCCATTTCAGGGCTTCAAGAACACGGTGGTGAGTCCTAGGGCACCGCGGTAACTTCAAGGATACGGTGAACAAGGCGGGAGCTTCGCCGGCCTGACGGACCGTCTTCGCTGCTCGCTGTGAGGCATCGGGTTATGTTCCAGGACGAGTCGTTCGTGAACGTGGTCCCCGCGTGAGAGGATCTACTGTCCCGCGCCTCTCCAGTGTACCGTCTTATGGCTGTGGTTTCCCGGCCAGGGAGTCACGTGATGTTGCCCTTTTCTTTTTTTTTAATTCCGTAACACCGATCCACTTTGCCTCTCGATAAAGCACCTCTTTTGGTTACGCTGTTCTAATGTGGGGACGCCCTCAATAGAACTGTACTCTATAGACTGTAACCCATGACTTTTTGAATCTAACCAAGTGAACTACGGCTCCGCAAGGGTCTTATATCTGTATGTAGGCTCACTACCCACTACCTGGGTCTCTGTATTAAGTGTTCGTATACTTTCATTTTCACCATCCTGTTTGTGGCGATTACGTCCTCTACGGTGCCCAAACTCCTTAACCTCCGTGATCCACCCTCAAGCTAGACTGAACGCGACCCTGAGGTCTCATCGCTCCGGGCTCAAACAAAAATATACGGGCTCAAATAGAAGTGTTACAATCTTTATTTATTTATTTATTGTTCTCATAAATCACGAATTAAAGTTTTCTTCTCTGTTATGAATTTATCTTATTTAATTTTTAGGTTTAAAAATATGATAAGTAAGCCTATTGAAATATGATAGTTACTTACTTATTATCAGTTACAAGTTGTCAATAACTCATCATCATCATCATCATCTCAGCCGTAGAACGTCCACTGCTGGACATAGGCCTCCCCTATAGACCTCCAGTTGCTTCGGTTGGCAGCGGGCTGCATCCACCGTGAACCCGCGGCTATAACCAGGTCATCCGTCCATCTCGTTGGTGGACGTCCTACGCTGCGCTTGCCGATCCGCGGCCTCCACTCGAGAACTTTTCGGCCCCAACGGCCGTCTGCTCTCCGTGATATATGGCCCACCCATTGCCACTTCAACGAGCTAATCCGCTTGGCTATGTCGGTGACCCTTGTTCTTCTACGTATCTCCTCATTTCTGATTCGATCCCGTAGAGAAACCTCAAGCATTGCTCTCTCCATAGCTCGCTGAGCAACTCAACTATGAGCCTTTTCATAAGGCCTACAGTAAAGCACCATGTCTCGGATCCATATGTCATCACTGGCAACACACATTGTTTAAAGACTTTCGTCTTAAGGCACTGAGGAAGTTTGGACGAAAAGACATAGCGGAGTTTCCCAAACGCTGCCCATCCGAGTTGTATTCGATGATTGACCTCCTTCTCGAAGTTGGACTTACCTAATTGGATGGTTTGTCCTAGGTATACATACGCGTCAACAACTTCAAGAACCTAATTCTCAACCAAAACAGGGGTAGGCGTGCTGCCTACCCCTGTTTTGGTTGGACATTCGACATGACCTTTATCTTGTCCCTGTTAATTTTGAGGCCCACCCGTTGGGAGACTCGATTGAGGCCTTCGAGCATCGTGCTGAGTTCCTCCATCGAATTGTCAATAACTAATGAAAAATAATGAATACACTTAAATTATTATTATATGAGAAAAAAGAAATAAATAAATAAAACATTTATTCGTGACAAACAATGAATAAAAATAAAATAGAGAGAAAAACAAAACAAAGGTATGTATGTCACGAAATGGTCCCAAATCAGCATCTGCCGTTCTTGAAAACGGCGCTGGTCTTCCTTTGGGACCATCTGGCCATCATACATAAAAAAATACACAGTAAAATACAGCGAAACCGACAACAATTCAGCTAAAAAAAAAAATACCTAATAATAATAATAATAATTTAAAATTAAATATTTTATTATAATGTTACCTACCTAAAAGAAGACATGGCACAGCCAGTCTCCTTTACCCATTAAGATCTATGTACCTTACGGCATAGATGTCGATGTCGATTTAGGCATATGATATACAGTAACAAACATCCAAACATACAAATTTTCCCATTTATAGTATTATTAGGATTATATTAAAATGTTACTGACTGTACACCTGCGCGCTAACTTCAAAGAGAGCTAGAAGTTTGGCGCGGGCTATACAGGACTTGGACATGGCCAAGTTTGAGACTTGATAATAATAAAATTTATATGCGACATTGTTGTCGAGTGTAGCGATCCTGCAATATTTTTACCTTTTTAATTTTTTTTCGCTGGCCTTAAACTATGCTCTTCGCTTAATACCTATCTTAATGAGTATTGAATTGACTGACTTTTATCTCCGCTACGTAATGAAAAAAAATCATAACTTTCTTTTCTTACATACTCTGAATGTAGTACGTATTCAAGTAATTAAGTATGTAAATAATACATTTAATTTAAGAATCAAAAAGGCAGATAGTTATATATAAAAAAGGTTGTCCGGAAGCTTAGAGCAACGCGGGCTTCCTACGGAAGGGCGAGTAGCCATTCGCCGCGTTTCCCTCTGTCAAAATACAAGCCCAACTGGGCATACGAATTTTATATAAAACAAGGCGCGCTCGGATTTCAAACTAGCCCGAATCGAGTCGCGCGAGACGCGACCCTCTTCAAATCTTTCCATTAAATAACACTGGACAATAAAAGCTCTCTATAAAAGCTGCAATTGTTAACTAACCTCATCTAGTCTAGGAGCCACACCTAGTATACACCTGTAATAAACTGAGAGTAACATAACAACATGTTGGAAATGCGAGCCACTCCAGTTTTTTTGGCAAGTTATTACGCACGCTGAGAGCTTTCGATCAACGCTTCGCATGTCCAGTAACCTCATTTCGTTTTGAAGAAAAGGTACGTAGAATTAAAGTTTGCGGGTGAAAAAAAAACAACAAAAATAAAATAAACGATTTGAAAACGCCTTCCTATCAGATATTATATTTGTCGTGATTAGCGATAATTAAAACGATTATAGTCTCTCATTTGATTATTGTTGTAGAAGTTTATAGCGGAGGCGAACGGCCGTGACGTCACTGCCGGTGACAGATCACGTGGACAGAGTGGTGTACTGCCGTTTCGCCAAAATATTTTTCGCCGAATTTCACTTCCCAAAAAACTTATCGCAATAGTTTCATTTCCCAAACGAATCTTTGGCATATTTACATTTCGCATTTTATTCATTTGGTCAAATTATCATTTGGCATAATTTTATTTTGTCAAATTTTATTACGACAAACTTTTATTAAGCAAACGTTTTATATTGGCAAATATTGTATTCTAAAAAAATGTTTGTTCGAAATGACATTTCGCACAAACCAACCACAAAAACCAACTGCTACCAGAAAAGTAGCTTATGTTAGAACTGCGTCTTCCACAGAAACGAACTGCTATCAGAAAAGTAGATGAGGTTAGACTGCGTCTTCCACAGAAAACGGACTTCTACCAGAAAATTTGGTTAGATTATAGGTTAAAACTGCGTCTACTAAAAAAAGTAGGTTAGGCTAGGTTAGAACTGCGCCCCTCCACAGACACATACTGTTCCCAGAAAAGTAGGTTATTATGTCATGCGATATTTTGGGAACAGTACATTATGGCAAACGATACATTTTACCAAATATTACTTGGCAATATGAAACATGACCAAGTAATTATTTGCGAAACAATAATTTGCCAAATAAAAATTTATTAACTGTAAATTTGCGATAAGTTTTTTTGCCAAATGATTTTTTTGCCAAATGATAATTTGGGTAAAATTTTTTGGGATGTGATACTTTGGGAAAAGTTTTTTCGCCATACATTAGTAATCCGGTCGTTGAGTGGGGACTCGGCCGGGCAGTGGGCATTCTCACCTAGACTGTTGCGCTGACAGCACCTACCTAACAAATCTGTCAGTTTGTCGACCGACCGTTATAATTTAAATTCAAATTATAATCTAATTGTAATACTTACGTTTGTGTTGTAATAAACCATCCATGTACAAAGTTACCATCCTGAGTATTTCTCGAGTACCTACGCCATGGACCTCATACCACTAAATCCTGATGACGACGAAGTTGTCGTTAACATATCGCAGTCGCCGTCATATTATTATGATTATGCATTAAAGCTTTCAGTTAAATCCGAAACTGCCCATAACCAACGTCTAGTACGGGAGCTACGCCCGAATAAAAGTAGGCGGCCGAAAATTTTTGCAGTAATATGACAAATAAGCAGGGTTCCGAAAAGGCTATAGTATTCTAGAATGTTCATGTGGTGCCTACGCCTGTTCTAGTTGAGAATTCGGTTCTTGAAGTTGTTGACGCGCATGTATACCTAGGGCAAACCATCCAATCAGGTAGGTCCAACTTTGAGAACGAGGTCAATCGCCGAATTCAACTCAGATGGGCAGCGTTTGGGAAACTCCACGACGTATTTTCGTCCAAAATCCCTCAGTGCCTTAAGTAAGACTAAAATCTTTGACCAATGTGTATCGCCAGTGATAGAACATGGGTCCGAGAAGTGGTGTTTTACTATAGGTCTTATAAATAAGCTCAGAATTGCTCAACGAGGTATGGAGAGAGCCATGCTTGGGGTTTCTCTACGGGATCGAATCAGAAATGAGGAGATACGTAGAAGAACAAGGGTCATCCACATAGCCAAGTGAATTAGCTCGTTGAAGTGGCAACGGAGCTATATGCACGGAGAACACATGGTCATTGGGGCCCAAAGGTTCTCGAGTGGTGACCGCAGATCGGCAAGCGCAGCGTAGGACGTCCACCAACGAGATGGACGGATAACCTGGTTAAAGTCGCGGGTTCACGGTGGATGCAAGCTGCTTTTAACCAAGGCAACTGGAGGTCTATGAGAAAGGCCTATGCCCAACATTCCAACTTAGGCCTCTAGGTTGGCAACGCATATGCAATACCCCTGGTGTTGCAGATTTTTATGGGCGGTGGTGATCTCTTACTACCAGGAGACCCACTTGCTCGTTTGCCTTCCGGTCGAATAAAAAAAAACAGTGGACGTCCTATGGTTGATATGATGACGATGAATATGACAAAACGACTAACTTGGAAATGCTCCTGGGGGGAGCCTCACCCCTACAGGACGCGTCCCCAGGTGGCGGATGGGGGAACGCCCATCTCCAGCCGTGAAAACGGTGGGAGAAGGGTAGAAGTGAAATAAAATAGCTTCCGCGGACCAACAGGCAGGAGAAGGTTACTCCGTTATCAAACCCCTATTCCTGAGCGGCCCTGACATATTCGGAGTTAAGGTCAGAACAGTGCTGTGAGCGTGGGCTGGCACTCACAAAAGGGATGGCGGCGGATGAACCCAGAAGGGTCAACGGCGGCGCCCACATCTTGAGAAGATGAAGGCCTTGGCGTCAGGTGACAACCGGCCGTAAAACACAAAGCCAAAATATCATCTCCTTGTACGAATAATGACAGCACAACCATATAAAAGATATATAAAGGCTAGGGCGTCCCCCGTAAGCGACGTTGGTGTTTCGAATGCGAATATGGCAACTGAAGATCAATGTGATTCAAATGCTAGGGCGTACCCCCGAGGCGACGGTGACAAGAACCACCGTTCGCAACCTAGTAATAAGCTTAGATTAGGGACATGGAATTTGGGAACCATGACTGGACGCAGTGCAGAGCTAAGTCAAATACTACATAATAGAAATATAAATATATGTTGTATTCAGGAGACTAAATGGAAAGGGTCTAAGTCTCGGGAAATTGGCCACGGATTTCAACTAGTTTACCACGGGGTAGATACAAAACGTAATGGAGTAGGTATAATCTTGGATCAAAATTTGAAACACAGAATCGTAGACGTCAAGAGGAAGAGCGACCGATTAATCGCAATAAAACTGGTAATGGACGATCAACCGATCCTTAACATCGTTTCGGCGTACGCACCACAAGTCGGGTGCCCGGCGTTGGAAAAGGAAGCTTTCTGGGAGGATTTCGATGAAATGCTGCAAAGCATACCAGCGGAAGAATGCATACACATCGGCGCAGATTTGAATGGACATGTGGGAGCCAGTAACGAATCATTTCCAAACACTCATGGCGGTTACGGTTTTGGAAGAGGAAATCAGGAAGGGCTGGATATTCTAAATTTCGCCTCAAGATACAACTTTAAAATAGTCAATACACAATTTAAGAAAAAGGAGGAACATCTCATTACATATAAGAGCGCAAAGTCAGAAACACAAATAGATTATATTATTACAAATACCTCCTGGTTCAAGAACTATAAAGACTGCAAGGTCATACCGGGGGAGGCCATCACTTCCCAACACAGGCTACTAGTCGCAGTTGTCAACCTTCCTAAACCTATTAGAATACGCAGAGATAACACAGAGCGAATAAAATGGAAAGAACTTCATGGTGACAAAGGCAACCAATTAATAAACATAATCAAATCATACTTAAAAGAAGATCTGGGCAGAGATAAAACGACGGACAGGATGTGGCAGGACTTTGAAGATGTATGTCATAAACAAGCAAAACTAAGTTTAGGTGTCTCGAAAGGAGGGCCTCCCACCGCCAAAGATCCAACATGGTGGAACGATGAAATTAAACAAATCATCAAGGCAAAAAGAGAAGCTTTTAAGTTATGGCAGAAATCGAAACTGGAAGACGACCGCGCAGTATAAAGCACTCAAAGTACTAGCCAAATCATCCGTGGCACAAGCAAGAGCAATATCCAGACAAGACTTCTACGATAGGTTGGAAAATGCCACTAACGAAAGTCAAGTATTCAAGGTCGCTAAACAGCGTTATAGAGCTACACTAGACACGAAGTTTAACAAATACATTAAAGTATTAAAGTAAAGTATTCCCTTGACTTGTATAAAAACGTTTTGCATAATTTCACTTTGTCTAACAACTTTTAATATAATGAATAGTTTGTCTAGTCAATTTGTATAATTTCATTATATATAATTTTTATTTTGTCGAATTTTCATTTTAACTAAATGATCATTTGCATAATTCTTCTTTTGTCGAATATTATTTTATCGAAAACTCACTTTGTCGATTCTTATTTTACCTAATCATCATATGGCCGAATAACGTTTTAACTAATATGATTTGGCATAACTCTTATTTTGTCGAATATTATTTTATCGAAAACTCACTTCGTCGATTCTTATTTTACCTAATCATCATATAGCCGAATAACGTTTTAACTAATATGATTTTGCATAACTCTTATATTGTCGAATATTATTTTGACGAATACAATAATTATAGAAATTCTAATCACATAGATTAAGTTAGGTTAGAATTACGACATTTGATTTATGCGAGCGAGCGAAGCGAGCGAGCAAGACGGTCCAGAGCAGAAGCGATACGGATAGGTTAGGTTCAGAAGGCTAAGGCGGGAGCGAAGCGGAGCGGAGCGGAGCGTAGCTCCCGCCTTAGCCTTCGATGTTAGGTTTTTTTTTATAGCAGCCCAGATAATTAAGATAATAGATAGATAAGTAATAGAAAAAAGTAAAACTTGGCAACATGTAAGACAGATATGTTAGTCAAACATTATGCAAAACAAGTTTATACAAAGTGAAATTATGCAACATGTACTTTAGGCAAAATATAATTATGTCAGTCAAACATTATATTAAATAAGAATATACAAAATAAAATTATGCAACATGTACGTTAGGCAAAATATAATTATGTCAATCAAACATTATGCAAAGTAAGTTTATATGAAATGAAAATTATGCAACATGTACATTAGGCAAAACGTAATTATGTCATTTGAACATTATACAATATAAGTTTATACAAATTGAAAATTAGATCACTTAAAATTAGGCAAAACAAAATTATGTAAAGTAAGTCGTATGTAAAATGACTTTCAGTAAAATGAAAATTAGGTAAAATGAAACATTAGGTTAAGTGATATTAGGTAATCTAAAATTAGGCAAAGTGAAAATAGGCAAAAAGTTGTTATGCAAAACAAGGTACAACCACATTAAAGATGGTCACGGGAAACTACTAACCTCCAATGACGCGATTAATCATAGGTGGAAGGAGTATTATGAGCAACTGTTGAGTTAGGAGTTCCCGAGTGAAAATCAGATTGCATTACCATCTATTGCAGGGCCGCTTGAATGCATACATCCAATGGAAATTAAACTAGCAATAAGGAAAATGGAACATAACAAAGCTCTTGGTCCGGATAACGTACCGGTCGACATCTGGAAACTCTTGGGGGAAGAGGCCTTACCCTGGTTGACATTATTATTTAATAAAATAGCTTTTGAAGGGAAAATACCAGCGTCGTGGCGCTTAAGCTATCTGTGTCCTTTGTTTAAGAATAAGGGTGATGTTGCCCAATGCAACAATTACAGGGGTATAAAACTTATGTCACATACTCTCAAGTTATGGGAAAGAGTAATTGGCGCACGGCTAACCGCATTAACAACAACCACGGCGAACCAGTTCGGGTTTACTGCCGGGAAGTCAACAATAGAGGCTATACAAACAATCAGAATACTCATGGAAAAGCACAGGATTAATAAAGAAAACTTCTACCTTGTTTTTATCGACTTAGTAAAGGCGTTTGATAGAGTCCCGAGAGAGCTGGTTTGGCAAGCGTTACGCGCACAAGAGATCCCAGAGGCATACATCACTCTCATTCGAGATATGTACGATGGCGTCAGCACGCAGATAAAGAGCCCAGCAGGGATTAGCGACCCGTTCCATGTCCGTGTAGGAGTACACCAAGGTTCAACAATAAGTCCACTACTTTTTAACCTAACTATGGACCATATCACTAAGAACATACAAGCGGAAATCCCATGGTGCATGTTGTATGCGGATGACATCGTGCTTGTTGCGAAAAAGGCATCAGAGCTACAAAACACTTTCAATACATGGCTGAGGGAGCTCGAACGGCACGGCCTGCGAGTTAGTCGTACCAAAACAGAATTCATGGAATGTGACTTCGGGGGCTGTGAGGAAACGGGATGTGACATACTTATTGACTCCATAGCTATACCCAAGGTCTCCCGCTTTAAATATCTGGGATCCATGCTTACGACAGACGCGCACATAGAAGAAGACGTGGATAATCGAGTAAACACAGCCTGGCTGAAATGGCGATCCCTATCTGGCGTGCTCTGCGATAGCAAAATGCCAATAAAAACTAAAGGCAAAATTTACAAAACTGCTGTCAGACCCGCAATGACTTATGGATCGGAGTGTTGGACCACCCTCAAAAAGCACGAACAAAAATTGCACACAGCAGAAATGAAAATGTTGCGCTGGGCGGACGGCGTGACGCGTTTAGATAAAGTCCGCAACGAGTACGTCAGGGGATCATTTAAAGTGGCCCCAATCGCAGAGAAACTTAGAGAAAGTCGACTTCGCTGGTACGGCCACATAAAAAGAAGAGATGAGAGCTACTCCGTAAAGATAGCGCTAAACATCCCTACGAAACCCCGTGGTAGAGGAAGACCGCCGTCTACATGGTGGACTAATGTTGAGAGGGACCTGAAAGCCCTGGATATTTCACCAACGACAACCCAGGATAGAGCGTCCTGGCGCCGACGTACAAGGAGGCCCGACCCCAGTTGAAATGGGAGGGGGGCAGGAAGAAGAAGAAGACTAACTTTGAAATGCGAACTTCTTAAGTCTTTCCATATTATAATACCGAATACTAAAAGCTTTCGACGCAAGCTGCAAAAGTTTAGTAACCACATCTAGTTTAGGAGCCACACCCGATTTAAAGAGAGCGGCGTATTTTTTTTTTTTTGTAATAAACGGTGAATAACGTGTTAGAAATGCGAACCCCTGCAGTTTTTTCTAGCATATTTATTACGCAAGCTGAGAACTTTCGATCAACGCTTCAAATGTCCAGTAACCTCATTTCGTTTTGAAGAAAAGGTAGAATTAAAGTTCGCGACCGAAAAAAAATCACAACTAAAATAAAAAAAAATGAATAAATAAATTATGAATTAAAAATAAACATCGAATTAAAAACGCGTTCCTCTAAGATATTATATTAATATGATTATGCATTTGAAAAGCTTTCAGTCAAATCCGAATATAAATAGGCGGCCGAAAAAATTTGCAGTAATAAGACAAAACGATCAACTTGGAAATTTATGCGAACGTCTTTAAATCTTTCCATATTATAATTTTAGTGTCTAAAAGCTTTTGATAAAATCTGCAAGAATTTACTAACCTCATCTGGTTTAGGAGCCACACCCGATTTAAAGAAAGCAGTGTATTTTTTTAAATAAAATGAGAATAACAAACAACATGTTGTAAATGCAAAACTTTCCAGATTTTTATAGCATGTTATTACGCACGCTGAGAGCTTTCGATCAACGCTTCAACTATCCAGTAGCCTCGTTTTGTTTAGAAGAAATAGTAGAATTAAAGTTGTCGGCCGAAAAAAAATCATAACAAAAAAAAAACATCAATTTGAAAACACGTTTCATCCATATATTTTAATAAGTTGATTATGCATTTACAAAGCTTTGAATCAAATCTGAAACTGCCCATAACCAACATCTAGTACGGGAGCTACGCCCTGATGAAATGTAGGCGTAGTGCGTAATAATATGCTACAAAAAACTGCAGAGGTTTGCATTTCCAACATGTTATTTTTCTAATTTTATTGCAAAAAAAAGTTACGCCGGTTTCTTTAAATCTGGTCTGGCTCGTAAACTAGATGAGGTTAGTAAATTCTTGCAGCTTTGTACCCAGTATTACAATATGTTTGTCATAATATTTTACTTTCGAAATTAGAAAAATATAGAACTTGACTGGTGTCACAGGGCAAGCCTCTCGAGGGGAGGTTTGTCCTGAAGGGAGGCCTAGTGGTTATTTTTTATGAGTAAAACAAGTAGAAGTTTTAACAATTTTTAATTAGATAAAAAATAACGACCTAGTTGACAAAAATAAAAATATAGATCTCAGGGTAGTAGGTACAAGTGATTTTAAATGAGTCGGTTCTGAATATAACGTTTCCCTGGCCTACACTTCCCTGGAGTCGGAGAGAAGAACCCGGAGCGAAGAGGGCTGGCCACAGCAGAGGGCCTGGGTCAGCAGAGCGGTCGTCGGTGCCGAGGACAAAAGGGGCCTTAGGGCGGCACGACGAGCAGCCTGGATAGAGTTTCACGCCGGAGCGCTCAGGGTCTTGGACGAGCCAGGAAATAGGGTGTAGAGCTCGGGACGATTAAGGCCGTCAGGGCTTAGTGTCAAAGCTTCAGTTTGTATCCGTACAGAGCTGGTGAGATTCTTAGCCGTACGGAGCTGCCCTGTAAATTAGGTGGTGTCAATAGTGGTCCAGTGCTTGATTGTTTGCCAGTCACTCCTCTGCAGCAATACACCAGCTCTCAGGGTGTGCTGAATTGCAGTGAGTGGCAGAGACAATCATACAGAGTTACAGGCAGGCAAAAGAAAGTGACTCTAATTTTATATAAATATTTTAGAAAGCAAAAGAAAATAAGAAGTGACCTAAGTGGCCGTTAAAATTTGAAATTCAACGGTTCACTAAATAACCGTTGGATTATTTTAAAAAATATACGTTACAAGTTGAGTATGAATTTATTTTAACAATAGAGAACATCCGTTGGAATAAAGTAATAAGTATTAAAATAAATAACAACGGATGAGAGAAATTAGCTAGTGCTAAATTATAAAGTATTTGAAATAAAGGGTTCCCTGGCCAGTGGAAGCCTTTAGTTCAAATAGACAAAGTTAAAGTTCCAAAGATAAATTAATTAAAATAAAATACACAGAAAATCACAAGTTTATAGGACACAGTTAAATATCGGAGAACTTACCAAGTCTTGGGCTTATGGAGCTTTCAAGGGAGCTGTAGAGTGTAGGAGCTGCAGTGCTGTATAATGTGATTTTACAGCTGTGCCTCAGCTTTTAAGGGCGAGAATAATTACCCCCGGACACAGCTGATTGTCAACGCCCATAGGGGCGGGTTTTTGTGTCAAGGGTGAGTCGGATGTAGTGATATTTAATGTGTAGTGAATTATGTGTTATAAAATACAAGTTTTAATAAATAAAAAAGTAAATAATAAATAAATATTAAATACATATTTTTACGTAAATTAAATAAGATTAAGTAAATTATTGATAGAAGGTAGAACTACGGTGGCGACCTCTAGCGTTCATCTGTCGATCTGCTCAGAGATCCCTAATTGACGAAAGCGCCATGTAGTTTACAACGAGCTAACTAAATTGTCAGCGATCGCCTTTGCGCATTGTGACAGTACGTCCGTCCCTCCAAAAGAAATTTGAGCCTCATAGCAAATTTCGATAAAAAAAATACGCAATGACATAACGCTTACATACGTCGTCTCTCATACTATGATCATACTTCTACTCTCAAGGCGGGTCAAACAACAACAGAGGCTTGTTGACCCTTATGTCAAAGGGAAAAAATGTGTTAATGGAAGGTGGACGCTGCGTGCATTCATAGAACATAATTATACAATTAATTGATCTGTGATTGGAATTACCAACCGTCCCAATCATTAAAGTTTCGAATTACAGAGGCTAAGGGCATATTTTACGTGTTACCAACCGCACAGGTTCCGTAATTCAAATTTAAAAAGACTTTTTAACGAGTTCCAAGTTCTCGGGTAAAGGCTTTAAAACAGATCAATTAATTTATCAATGAGTGGCGGATCGCGACAGGACCTAACGCGCGATTTTACTAATTTAAAAAGTGTAAAAAGTAATAAGTGTACGCGTCGTTAGATTAAAAGAAATTAATATAAAAGGGTGCAGCTATGATGCGTCCGCATGGAGGCAGTGCGCTAAAATGACACGGTTCTATTTATAAATAGAACCGCGCGTCTCAGTGATAAGGGAGCGTGATAAGAGAAAAATTAAATTAATTGACACGCGTGCGCATTTGCCGGTGTCGAACGAAGACTGAGATGGGACGGCGCGCGACAGCTGATCGCCCGTCCAGATGCATTATGTAATTAGTAAATTGATAAAAAATAAGTGATTTATTATTTACTTAAAGTGCGCGGGTGCTACCTGCCGCCCGGTGTTAATTTTAAATCTTTAATATGCCATGCACCTAAATCGTTACCAGAAAGATCCTATAGTTCGAAAACGAGTGGAGATCTTTTTTTAGTTATTTTGCACTTAACGAACTTTGGTGCAAGTTTTTTACTAAAGTATTTAGACTTATCGCTTAGGAAATACGTGCGCTTCCAGACCGTGTCTCCCACATTAAATTCAGCCGGCTTTCGGCGTAAGTTGTAACGCACAATATTTTTTTGATGTGCGTTGTAAAGTGAGTGTTGAACTTTATCAAATATATGGGTCAAGAATCCCATGTTTTGAGCAAAAATATCGCGAGGTAGAAAAAGCATTTCATCCCCCAAATCGTTATCAACGAAGTGCGAACCACAAGTCACTAACTCTCTGCCGTAAACAAGGAAGGAAGGAGTATAACCAGTTACTTCGTTCATAGAATTATTTATAGCGAATTGAACTTTAGGTATGTTAACGTCCCAAGTCCTATGGTCGTCGTTAACAAAAGTGGAGACGCAGGACATTATAGTCTTATTGTAGCGTTCCGTATTATTAATATGTGGACTGTACTTTGCTATTAAAAATTGGTTAGGCACCTTGTATTTATTGAGGAATGTTTTTAGTTCGCGGCTAATTAGCTGTGACGCATTATCCATGTAAATGGTTTGCGGTATTCCGTGAACTAAGAAAATGGAGTCTTCTAAATGTTTGACTACGATTGCCGCAGTTGCGTTACGTACTGGGAATAAGAAACAGTATTTAGAGAAAATACATGTAACCACGAGCAAGTAACTGTTTTGTTTACGACTAGTGGGCAATGGTCCGACGAAGTCTAAGGCTAAGGCTTGAAAGAGCCTAGAGCACTGTTTAGGCCTTCCCATTTCACCTAGTGTCGCGTGCGTAGGATGTTTATAAGCGATGCAAGTGTCGCAAGAGGAAACGAACTTTGAAACGTCTCTATACATGCCTACCCAAAAGTACTTGAGTGCTATACGGTGATAGGTTTTAAAAGCGCCTAAGTGTCCGGCTGTAGGTTCTGCATGATTTTCTTTTATAATTTGTTCGCGTAATTCCGCTGGCACAACCTCCTTCCACGGGAACTCGTCGTTAAACCTATTATTTGACTTAGTAAGTCTATATAAAGAATTATTTACTATTTTATAGTTGGGAAAACCTTGAGGTATGTTTACACAGCTATTATATAAGTCTAAGTACTATTTGTCTTGTGAATTGAGATACGAGTTAGCAATAGTTATTGCCGACACCGGCACGGACCTTGATAACGAATCAGGTATTACATTATCTTTGCCGCGACGATGTAAAATCTCAAAATCGAAAGAAGACAATCGTACGCCCCAACGGGCTAGACGTCCGGTTGGGTTATTAAGAGAAAGAAACCATTTCAAGGATGAATGGTCGGTATAAACTTTGAATGTTTTTCCGTTTTCCAAGTAACAGCGCCAGTGTTCTAAGGCTACCAGTACAGCTAAGGTTTCCCGTTCAGTTACACTATAATTCTTTTCGCAGCCTGTTAATGACCTACTCATATAAGCGACCGGGTGTTCCTGGCCGTTTATATTTTGACATAACATACCGCCGACGCCATAGTCACTAGCGTCAGTGTGTACTTCGAACGGGAGATCAAAGTTGGGACAAGAAAGGACCGGAGTTGTTACAAGGCAATCTTTAAGTTTCAAAAATGCCTGTTCGGCCTCTGGTGTCCATTTAAATGGTGGGGCTTTCTTTTTATCAGAAGTTAAAATATTTAAGGGCCCTGCCAGAGTACTAAAGTTAGGAACTAAACGACAGTACCAAGAGGCGGTACCTAGAAAGCGTTTTACCACTTTTTTTGAAGTCGGTCTAGGGTAGTTTACGATTGCATTTACTTTTTCGGGGTCTGTACGCAGCCCTTGAGTATCTACAACGTAACCTAGGTATTTGAGACTGTCCCTAAAGAACTGAGTTTTCTCAAAATTGATAGTTAGACCAGCTGTTTTTAATTTATTTAGGACACGCAAAAGTAAAGTCACGTGGTCCTCGAAAGAATTACTAACACAGACTATATCATTGAGGTAACAGAAAACTTTCATTTCAAATTCGGGACCGAACAAACTATCGACTAAACGTTGCTGTGTAGCCGGCGCGTTGGTTAGGCCAAACGCCATAGTTTTAAAACAAAAGGTGCCCCTAGACGGCACGAAAAACGCTGTTTTCGTTTTATCCCGCTGATTAATGGGGATCTGCTAAAAAGCTTTTGAAAGATCGATACTAGTAAGGAACTTAGCATCTCTAAGGTTATCTAAAATTTCTGAAATGTACGGTAAGCTATACGCGTCCTTTTTAGTTACTGAGTTAAGTTTTCTACTGTCTAAACAAAATCTAGGCTTGCCGTTTTTTTTTGTTTACTACAAGTACTGGAGACGACCAGGCACTTTCACAAGGTTCTATTACGTCAAGCTGCAACATTTCATCGACCTGTTCGTTAACAATTCTAAGTTTCTCAGGAGACATGCGGTAAAATCTTTGGCGTATCGGCTCAGTGTTACCGGTGTCTATATTGTGAGTTATTAACGAAGTTCGACCTAGACCTATCCGTTCGTAAGAAATGCTGTGAAATTGGCTGATGACGTTATCTGCCTGGACGCGTTGAGACTCAGTTAGGTGACTATAGGACATAAGAGTTTGGGAACCCTCGACCTGCTCTGTGTGCTTGATGGCGCATTCGCTTACCCCAATACTAAATAGGTATTTGGGGCAAACTTTAAAAATGCGCCAGAAGTCAACACCTAGAATGAGCGAAGTGAGGATTCCCGGAACTACATATGACCTTATAGTGTGAGTCATAGACTCAAAGGTCAGGTCCAGGTCGAAATATCCTACACTATCTAGATGTTGGCCGCCCGCGGCTGTTACGCGCACAGAGTCGTCGATTAGTAGTTGATGTCCCCTTTCAAGTAATCTATTGTGAAAATTATTACCTACAATAGTAACGGCGGAGCCAGAGTCGAGCAGAGCCGATACCTCCAGTCCGTTAATAGATACCTTCACAAAAGGTCGCGAGTCTACAACAGAGGGTTGAGGCGATACAGTGGCCACTTTATACGAATTAAAAAAAATTGAAATATAATTAAGCCATTGTGACCAGTTATTTTCCTTTATTAGACTGTGATCACTGGATCGCCTCGCCTTCAGTTTTTTGAAGTTGAGGTAGAAGCAACCGGTTTCTTGTTGTTGCATTTAGTGCAATTAATAGATTTAACGCCCGGCAACCCGCATTTAAAACAAATTATCGTACGAGGCGCTTTGCAGCTTCGTAAAGTATGAGTGTTTGTACGACAGCGCGGACAAAATTGTTTAATATTATTATTGTTGTTATTTTGCGAGCTGATAGCATTAACCGGATAGCGGGTTTTATCATTAGAGAAATTATGTGCACTGGCGTTGTTACTTGGGGAATTTTTCCCTTGATAAGACTGCTTAGAAGAATTTAGAAAAGAAGGTTGCTTATTGTAAGCGAATTCTGGCGCAAGCGTATCCGAATTCGCTCTCGGAGGTTCGTGGAACTGAGACATACGCGCATGAACCACTTCGTAGTTATGGCAAAGTTTACGCAAGGTATTTAAGTTATCTATTTTTTCCGCCGTGGCTATGACAGTAGCGAAACACGGCCGAATGTTATGTAGAACAATTTCTAGTTGTTCTTCTTCGGTAAATGGCACGGTTAGCCTTGAGAACATGCCGTGCATAATTGAGAGATAAATCGTTATATTCTCACTTTCGCCCTGAGTACGCGCGCGAATTTCCGATTTTAATCTGTAATCGTAATCGTGCTGAGAAAATACTTCTGTGAGTTGTGTAGTGAGGTCATGCCAGTTGGCTATGGAATCCTTAACTGAACGGAACCAGTGAAGGGCGTCTCTTTCGAATATTTCCGTAGCATGTTGAAGAAATTTTTCAGGTTTTAAATTTCGCGCGGCTAGAAATTCTTTCACTCGTTGAACAAAAGAGCGTACGCAGGTCTTCCCGTTGTAACGTAATTTAGCTATATCAGAAGACATACCACGGTCGCAAGTAACTGCTATTTTAGTAGGGGTTTGCGGACTGAAGGAAATGGTATTATTCGCGGAGCCGTGAGTGACTTGTGGTGTCTCCTCGCATTGTTCGAAATCTTCTCCTTCGTTAGCGTCATGAACCAGTCGCAAGTCCGCCAACTCTTGGTATATTAATTGAAATTTATCATTACAAGTATTATAAGAGTCCGTGGTAGCGGTTGTTACAGGAGTAATACGCCTTAAACGGTGAAAAATATGGTTGCACAAGTTATCCGTACGTTCGAATAAACCGTCATCAAACTTCGCCTTAAGGGAAACTAATTGTGACTGCGCCTTAAGTACACTATCAGTCGCGCCCTTAATATCCTCGATTATATCGAGACCCGATTCTAAAATATCACCGGCGGGTAAAGAAGCCGACAGTTTGACTATTTGTTTGCGCAACTCAAGAACGGTGTCCGCGGGATTAGAACCACGAATAGCCACCTCATAAGTTAGCTCTGCCTTTTGAAGAGACAAGTATTTAATTCTATGGCAATCCATAGTTACGATTTACTGCAGTTAAATAAATATAAGAATACCCGAAGTCAATTAATAAAAAAGGTTAACTTGTTTATTTGCGATTGCACAATAAGAATCTCTAAGCAGAGGACAGCAGGTCGAAAATAGAGTACACAGACAAAAGGGTATGATAATAACTGGTTTAGTTAACTTAACTGTGGCCAGTTGATTTCTAGCGAGCACTACGTGTAGCAAGTTCGATGTATATTGTATGATATAAATGAGTGATTGTGATTTTGTGTAGTTGAAAGCCAAGATGTGGTAATTCTCCGACACAGTACCTAAATTTAACTTTCCGTATGTTACAGTGCTAAGAAATTTAACTAGTAGGACACAAAAAATAATAATTGTTGTGTATCTCTCAGTAAAATTAGGATGTAAAATTAAATTAAAAGACCGCGTTGAAGTTAAGTTAAATTAATAGTAAATTTGGAAAAGAAAAAATGTCAGTGTGTTTACCGAGATTGTGATAAACTGATTTTGATGAAAGATCTAAATAGTGGTTCAGTAAATTATAAATTTTGTAATAAAATTAAATTGAATTAAATTAAATTGTAGGTAGTTCAAATACGTTATTTTAATTTTAAATTCGGTGATTGGCAGTCACTAAATTTAAAATGTCAGTTTTACTTGAAGCAGCAGTGAACAAAATAAGTGAAAGTCACTTAGCTGTTTGTAATTAAAAAGTAATTAAGTGTAACCGGCGTCAGTTACGATTTGAATTGAAGTTGTTGAAAACTAGTTGGTAGAAGTCGATTGAATTTGAATTTAACAGTTAACGTATTTAAATTTAGGATTTGAATTTTAAAACGCCGTCCGTTTCAACTGTGGCAAGTGACAGTTGGAATTCAAATAGGCCGTTGACGGGAAAGTGGTCAAAGGTCGGCAGAGTATTTGAATTAAAAGATAACGGTTAAGCAGATTTAAAATTATTAGAGTTACAAAGGAATTTAAGTTAGAATTATTAAAAGACAAAGAGCTATAATTGAACCACTAGGAATCTCGGCAAACAGAAACACTGGTTATGCCTATTATTCGCCTCTTACGAATTCCTAGACGGGGAATGGCGTTATTCTAAGCCCCGACCACCATACAGGGGACGAGAAAAAACAAGGTACTTACTGCGAGATACACAGAACACAAAAATACACAAAAAAATTTTTGCACAATCACTGCAATTCTAGGCAAGAAAACTTAATAGTCAGAACCTTCTCAAAAAAAAAAATACCCACGGGCGCCACTGTCACAGGGCAAGCCTCTCGAGGGGAGGTTTGTCCTGAAGGGAGACCTAGTGGTTATTTTTTATGAGTAAAACAAGTAGAAGTTTTAACAATTTTTAATTAGATAAAAAATAACGACCTAGTTGACAAAAATAAAAATATAGATCTCAGGGTAGTAGGTACAAGTGATTTTAAATGAGTCGGTTCTGAATATAACGTTTTCCTGGCCTACACTTCCCTGGAGTCGGAGAGAAGAACCCGGAGCGAAGAGGGCTGGCCACAGCAGGGGGCCTGGGTCAGCAGAGCGGTCGTCGGTGCCGAGGACAAAAGGGGCCTTAGGGCGGCACGACGAGCAGCCTGGATAGAGTTTCACGCCGGAGCGCTCAGGGTCTTGGACGAGCCAGGAAATAGGGTGTAGAGCTCGGGACGATTAAGGCCGTCAGGGCTTAGTGTCAAAGCTTCAGTTTGTATCCGTACAGAGCTGGTGAGATTCTTAGCCGTACGGAGCTGCCCTGTAAATTAGGTGGTGTCAATAGTGGTCCAGTGCTTGATTGTTTGCCAGTCACTCCTCTGCAGCAATACACCAGCTCTCAGGGTGTGCTGAATTGCAGTGAGTGGCAGAGACAATCATACGGAGTTACAGGCAGGCAAAGGAAAGTGACTCTAATTTTATATAAATATTTTAAAAAGCAAAAGAAAATAAGAAGTGACCTAAGTGGCCGTTAAAATTTGAAATTCAACGGTTCACTAAATAACCGTTGGATTATTTTAAAAAATATACGTTACAAGTTGAGTATGAATTTATTTTAACAATAGAGAGCATCCGTTGGAATAAAGTAATAAGTATTAAAATAAATAACAACGGATGAGAGAAATTAGCTAGTGCTAAATTATAAAGTATTTGAAATAAAGGGTTCCCTGGCCAGGGGAAGCCTTTAGTTCAAATAGACAAAGTTAAAGTTCCAAAGATAAATTAATTAAAATAAAATACACAGAAAATCACAAGTTTATAGGACACAGTTAAATATCGGAGAACTTACCAAGTCTTGGGCTTATGGAGCTTTCAAGGGAGCTGTAGAGTGTAGGAGCTGCAGTGCTGTATAATGTGATTTTACAGCTGTGCCTCAGCTTTTAAGGGCGAGAATAATTACCCCCGGACACAGCTGATTGTCAACGCCCATAGGGGCGGGTTTTTGTGTCAAGGGTGAGTCGGATGTAGTGATATTTAATGTGTAGTGAATTATGTGTTATAAAATACAAGTTTTAATAAATAAAAAAGTAAATAATAAATAAATATTAAATACATATTTTTACGTAAATTAAATAAGATTAAGTAAATTATTGATAGAAGGTAGAACTACGGTGGCGACCTCTAGCGTTCATCTGTCGATCTGCTCAGAGATCCCTAATTGACGAAAGCGCCATCTAGTTTACAACGAGCTAACTAAATTGTCAGCGATCGCCTTTGCGCATTGTGACACTGGGCGAAAACAGTATACAGAACTTACAAAGATAGTTGACACTAAGAGAAACACGTATACTTACATTTTCAACGTAAACTAATATTTATGGCGTACCACAAGGTAGCGTCTTGGGTCCCCTCTTATTTTTGGCATATATCAATGACATGCCAAAAGTTCTTAAGCATTCATGTATTTTGTTTGCGGATGATGCTACGCTAATCATTAGGAGTGAACATAAATGTGACCTAGAATTTGAAGCTACGAATGAGCTATATAATGCCATAGAATGGCTGGAAAATAATAAGCTAAAACTAAATTTAGAAAAAACTAAAATGATCTTGTTCCAAACTCGTAATTCTGCCCGGATAAATATTAATGTCCATTGTCCATATTAATAACTCTCCGGTTCAGCTTGTGGAAACGGCCACTTTCCTTGGTGTTACCCTTGACGAACATCTCAATTGGAAGGCGCATATTGAAAATGTATGTTCTAAACTAGACAGATTCGTGTTTGCATTACGACTCCTAAGGTCCGTAGCTTCAAGAGAAGCTCGGCTGCCCTACGCATAAACCAAGTATCTCAAAATCTTGTATTTTTTTTTATTTCATATTTTAAATCACCAACACAAATGGTATATATCACTGAAAGATTTTTTTCAAAAAAAGACCTACTTTCAAAGCTATAGACTATAATTTATTTCAAGTATCTTATTTCGAAGCATCATTTCGCTACCCCAAACGAATAAAGCGGTAAGTGCTGTAATCTCTTTTATCATTTTATTGCATTATTAGATGCAAAGTGCCCAGCTGCTCATTCCTGATTTTTTTCATAAGCGTAGCACTTATCCTTGCGAAATTATTTTTAAAAAAATGTAATAATTACGTCAACTTGTCGAACCAAAATGAATCGCAACACAGGTGTATCGATATCACTATCAAGATCTAATTCTAAAGATCGTACATGATTATTAACGCCTTATTCGCCGAAAATATTCAAACGCTTAGAAAGTAAACTATTGTTAAGTCTATATCAACTAAAATATTTTGGTGGCGATGTAGGACAATGTTCAGCTACTTTAAACATTTTAAAAGATGTAATAGTAACATGAATGCTATATTCAAGAAAAAGAAGAAGTAAGAGAAGTAAAGAATGACGAAAAACGTGAAGTAGAAAATATTGAAAAGACAGTAACTTGTTTCGATCTTGAGAAAGTTCTTTATATCCTAATCTGAAGTGAGTTCTTTTTATTAGAAGCGAAAATTTTCTATGTACACTTTCACTATTAATAATCTACAAAACAAAAGGGTTATTGTTATTTTTGGAATCAACAAATAGCCAAACGTGGTGCCAACGAAAAACAGTGGTAAAACAACAAATATCTTTGTATTAAGCAAAAAATTAAACGTTAGCATTACTAATCGGTTTTTTTTATCGTTACGACCCTTGTTCTTCTACGTATCTCCTCACTTCTGACTCGATTCCGTAGAGAAACCCCAAGCATAGCTCTCTCCATAACTCGCTGAGCAACTCTGAGCCTATTTATAATGCCTACAGTGAAGCACCATGTCTCGGATCCATATAATTATGTCATCACTGGCAACACACATTGGTTAAAGACTTTCGTCTTAAGGCACTGAGAAATTTGGGACGAAAAGACATTGCGGAGTTTCCCAAACGCTGCCCATCCGAGTTGGATTCGACGATTGACCTTCTTCTCGAAGTTGGACTTACCTAATTGGACGGTTTGTCCTCGGTATACATACGCGTCAACAACTTCAAGAACTGAATTCTCAACCAAAACAGGGGTAGGCAGCACATGGACATTCGACATGACCTTTGTCTTGTCCCTGTTCATTTTGAGGCCCACCCGTTGGGAGACTCGATTGAGGCCTTCGAGCATCGTGCTGAGTTCCTCCATCGAATTTGCCATGACCATGATATCGTCGGCAAACCAAAGGTGAGTGATGTATACGCCGTTGATATTGATGCCTAGTCCTTTCCATTCCAGAAGCTTGAAGGCGTCTTCCAAAGCGGCAGTAAACAGTTTCGGAGATATGACATCTCCCTGTCCTACGCCTCTTTTCAAGGGAATCGCCTTCGAACTCTCTTGTGGCGCTTTTGTACAGTCAGCTGCAGAGAAAAGGTACCCCCCTGTAAAGGCGGTATCCATACTACCGCCATTACAGGGTGGTACCCTTTCTCTGCAGCTGACTGTACAAACACTTCAACACTTCTATATATCGATAGTCAATACGGCATCGTTGGAGAGACTCCAGCACCGCCCAAGTTTCGACCGAATCAAAGGCTTTTTCGTAGTCCACAAACGCTAGACACAGCGGCAAGTTATACTCTTCGGTTTTCTGTATGACCTGCCGTAGCGTATGTACATGGTCCATGGTAAGCCTTTTCGGAATCCGGCTTGTTCGGATGGCTGGAAGTCATCGAGCCTGCGTTCGAGACGATTTACAATGACCCTGAAAAACAGCTTATAAACATGGCTCAACAGCGAGATGGGCCTGTAGTTCTTCAATAGGGTGTTATCACCCTTCTTGAAGAAAAACACCACCACGCTCCTGTTCCACGCTTCTGGCGTTGTGCCTTTCAAGCAAGACGGAATTGAAGAGCCTCTGAAGGACTTTAAGAGCCGGTGATCCACCCGCCTTCATAAGCTCTGACGTAATTCCGTCCTCACCCGGCGCCTTGTTATTCTTAAGCTGTTCCAGAGCCATCCTTAGCTCGTAATGCCTGATGTCCGGGATATCCTCGGTATAGTGTCGGGTCAGTTTGGCTCTTGGGTCAGTCGCCGCACTGGAAACAGGGTTAGTGACGGACTCGTAGAGCCGTCCATAGAACTCCTCGATCTCCCTCAACACTTCCGCTTTTATCGACGCTACACTGCCATCCTCCCTCTTTAGCTTTGTCATGAATGAGATTTTTATAAGAGTTTAATTGCCCAAAATACTCAGCAAACGCAAGGCGATTATAATAATAGCGATGAAAATGAGGAAACCCGAACAGTTCGAGTGACTTTATTATTACTATAAATATATATCTATATAATCGCCCAAAAAAGTGTTTTGGTATTTTTGATGTCATTATTGTCATTAATGTTAACTATATGTAATTAACTTCCGTATTAGGATGTTACAGATTCAAGAGAATTAACTGAGTAGGCTTCATTTTTGTTTTTCTTTTGATGGGTGTTTATTTAATTTTTTCATAGGAAAGTGGCATTGCAAGGGCATTTTTTTTAATTTGATTATTGTTATAATAATGTCAAAGAAGATTTCTATTATTTTTGTTGGGTCTCATGTTGATTATTTACTATAAATAGAGGCTGATTTATATATTTACGAAGTATTATTCAGTGCACAATTTCAAAACGTATAGTTTAGTTACTTAAATATCTCAAGTCCAAAAAATGCGCCTTAATCTATTAAGTTACCGTAAAACTTTCCAAGTTCGGCGAATAAAGCGGTATTAACAAACTGCGTAAAGATACACACTGTCAAAAATGCGGGGTGAAACTGCATACTACTGTGCATTTACGTCGCAGAATGATTTTTGTTTTCCGTGGAATAAAGACGTAAACAATTCTTACAACTTAAACGAGTTAACAAGTTATAAACGAATATAAAAATAAGTAGTTTTTTAATTTTATTTAATTACACGTGTAAATTATAATTACATAGAATGCATTGAATTACGAGTTATTTTTACGGGCATGTTTTGATACCAATATTTTGGTTATCGACTCAGTAACTGAGCCACAAAACCTATTTTTTAGTTTTTACTTTTTTCTGGAAACTTGACTTTTTGATATTACCGCTTTATTCGTTCGGGGTAGCGATTTTACTCTAAAAACAAGTATATTCTTGGTCCTAACGTTGAAACCAAGTATCTTGTAATGAGATACTTGTAATCCAAATAGACACTTTAGATGCTTGTTCTAAGCGTAGAAGTTAACTAAAACGAACACAAGTATCTCACTCCAATAATGTGTTTAAAATAAATTGACGTAGATAATTTTTACTACTTTTTGTTATACCTTCATTTTGTGAATAAAATAGCAAGCTTACTCATATCATAGTAAAAGTGTAGTCGGATAGCATACAAACACTGAGTGTGATCTCGAATAGATTATTAATTTTTAGATTATGTGACCTCTTTTAAACAATAATTATCCCTTCTCCTCCCGCCTCCGTAGTGAAATAGACGTGTGTGTCGGCTTAAGTATTTTTAAGTTTTAAATTAAATAATAACTTAAATAGTGAACTAAAATTCAACTAACTACCAGGAGAACAGAAGCCAGGCAAGCTCAGCAGGGAGACCGCATGAGTAAGTCGTTGCTGGGAGAAAGAGACAGCATTTATTAACACAACACGCTTCGATTAACTGCACACGCTTAAGCCCCAATCACCGTTCTTCTGTGGCCGGTTTTGCCACACCCACCTACTGCGTAAGCGCAAGGCACCGCCCACTGCAATTACTGGTTGCCGTCGGCAAATCTGCCGTAAATTTAGGCCTACAATTGCGGGTAAAACTGTTTGAACGGTTATTAAATGATGAAGCGTACTCCTACGAAGTCTAATAATTCACCTAATTTACGTCAACATTTTGGCTCTGACCCAGTATTAAACATAAACTCGGACACTGATAACCCTAATCCAGATAATACTAACAGAAGAGTTAAAAGGAAAGTCGACCCCAGTTCTAAAGACAACAACTCAAACCTGGATGAAATAAAATCACTTATCATTGAATCTAACAAGGAACATGATGAGAAATCAAATGCTATTTCAACAGCCATGGCCTCAATGATAACACAAAACTTTGAAATTCGTAAATCTATTGAATTTATGCCTCAAAAATATGACGAGGTATTAAGCCAACTCAAAACCGTACAGCGTGAAAATAACGAGTACAAAGCTCACATAATATCATTGGAATCTAAACTGGAACTCTTAGAAAGAAACTCAAAAGCGTCTAGTGTGGAAATTAGGAACGTTCCAAAACCTGAAACTGAAAGAAAGGAATCCCTACTAAACTTGGTCAAAAAGGTCGGTAACGTCCTGCAGGAAAATATACAAAATTCAGACATTCGTGATGTGTATCGTATCAAGACAAACGATAGAACGGCCGGTTCCATAGTAGTAGATAGTATTCACTACCATTTCTAAAAAGGAGAATTTGATAAAAACCTGTAGGACCTATAATAGGGATCACAAGGAGCTGCCTTTTAATTCAACACTCATTCAAAATACAGGACCGTGTAAAACGATTTACATCGCAGAAAGCTTGACAAAAAAAGCTCAACACTTGCACTTCCTGGCCAGACAGTTCAAAAAGACTCACAAATATCATGGATGCTGGACTTCCTACGGGAAAATATATCTTAGGAAGGAAGAACGCTCGGCAGCAATTCTCATTGCTTCAGAAGCAGACTTAGCAAAATTAGAGTGACTAGTCGCTGCTGTTGTTATTTTACTAATCATAAGAAAAATTTCTCGTTATTTTGCCCATTTAATAATTTATTTTTTATATATTTTTGCCATGTTCTTGTGGGCTAATGTTTCTCAAAATCTAATCTTAACTCGCTTTGTTTTAATATTAGTTCAAAAAGCTTCTTATTTGCATGATAACAAGTACATACACACAGTAATTACATTTTTCCAACACACAAGTTACATACTAGATACAAATACATTAATTAGCGCATTCCCTCGTTATTCATTATTATTATACATAATATACTCACAGAACAATTCGCATACTAAACACTACTATTTCTTGTGCGCCATTGCTCATCTAAACAAACATTTTATATGCATGTGTATGTGTATAAATGTGTGTGCGTGTGTGTATGTTTATGTGTGTATATGTGTATATATGCACGTGTGTGGCGGATATATATATAAATGTCTGCTATTCGTGTGTGTGTGCGTATGTATGCACCTATATATACTATTTGATACACAGTTTCTTCAACCTTCGTCGGTCTCTTTTACCCAAGCGGCTAGTAGGTACTACTATCTTGTCTCGATTACATTATAACAATGAATAATCAATTAGAAATAATAAATGATATTGATTCCACAGAGTTAGCGTACTGGACTCAATGTGATATACAGGACCTAACAAAGTATGTGCCCATTAAGCTGTTGGACCTCACAGTTGCCTCGCAGAATATCAGGAGTATATACAGCAATTTGAATGAATTCATGGCCACTATGTCCCTTTTGACATTTGACGTGGATATAATGATTTTTACTGAGTGTCGACTTGTGCCCCACAAACCAATCCCTCTTCTAGATAATTATTCTTCTCTAGCTACCGTATTAAATCTTAACCAAAATGATGGTGTAGTGGCCTATGTGAGTGACCGTCTAAGAGCTGACATTAAAGAAATTAAAATTGCTCATGCCTCTTGCATACAAATAATAGTAAATGACACTCTAATACTCGGAATTTATCGCTCACCATCTAACTATGACGCATCAAATTTTATTAATTCACTCAACAACCATCTTGAATCAGTCAAATCTTTTAAAAATATCATAATAACTGGAGATATTAATATAAACTTGATTCCTCGCCATCTTGAACCCTCACAGGAAAATCAAAATAGAAATCACTATTTGAATATGCTCAGTACTCATGGTATATTACCAGGTCACTCTCTACCTACAAGAGAAAGTAACTGCTTGGATCACTTTATGATTAAAATTGAACGTAAAACAATAACAGCACACATTGCTGTTCTAAATACGTCGGTGACAGATCATCTTACTGTTTTCTTATGTCTAACCAATCAAGTGTTTCCCAATGCTACTCCCAAAAAATATGCTAAGATAGACTATGACACAGCTAGAAGCAAACTACTTAATAAAAATCTTGATTTACTCCTATCTAGCAATGATCCATATTACGTAGCGGGACAGTTAATAAATAAGCTGCAGGAATCTTTAGAGGAAAGTAAAATTATTAAATCCATACCACGGTGTAAAAGAAATATCAAACCCTGGGTAACTCCTGGTATTCTGCGCTGCATCAAAAATAGGAATAAATTGCAGTTAAAGAGTCGATCCGAGCCGAATAATGAGATTGCGAGGGTAACTTTTATGAGATATCGAAATTTTTGCAACAAAATTATTAACAGATGAAGCGCAAATATGACAGGGAACATATTGCCAAATCTGCTAAAAACCCAAAGCCCTTTGGAAAACTATTAAATCACTAACTAATTATAGAGACACAAAAACCCAAAATCTCGACTTACTAACACACACACACACACACGCACGCACGCACGCACGCACGCACGCACGCACGCACGCACGCACGCACGCACGCACGCACGCACGCACGCACGCACGCACACACACACACACACACACACACACACACACTTACTAATACTTGTTAATAGATTTTAGAAATATTTAGGCTTAAATGCTATTAAAATAATAATATTGTCTATTTCTAACTAGCTGCATTGTTATCTGGAGAAGCGGGTTCTTCTGATACAGGTATCCTGCATACCTACTAGAAGATCCTACTAGAAGACCTTCTCGCATGTACTTCTAATTGATCAATAAATTCATTTCATTCATTTCATTTCATTCAATTATGAAGAGGTCTAAAGGACAGCATCCTAATTACGTTGATGCTCGCCATAGGGCAAAACGAATTGTGTCTATGTGCTTGAATAAGGATCATCACGGGTAAATATTTCAATTTATAACAATAATCGTACCTATATTTGAAAATTTGCTATATTTATTGTGAATATATATTGTTACTTTAATTTTAAACTTCTGTTCGCTCATTGATGTTCAATACGTAAGAACAGTTTTATTATTTTGTTATTTTTTATTTACAGTGTAACATTCCATGAACCTGACGAAAATCTGATACAGCCAGAAGATATATTTGGAGCGAAGTTCATCACTAATTGATATCACAGATAGTTTATGGAGGTTCATCTAAATGAATTACCGAATTTGTATTTGTCTAACGAAAATCTGAGTTCCGTGATTAACCAAAGTGACAATAGTTTTGTTGAAAATAGTATAGAAGACGGAAATTATACACTGACTACATTACACAGCCCATGCTTCCTGAAAATGACTATTTTGATCTTCTGAATAAAAATCAAGTTCGGCAAACAACATACTGTGAAGAAACGAATAGAACAAACGATTCCTTTATATTAGCTAATAATATTCAGACACGTTCACCGGTTATTATACCAGAGACTCCGAATAATTCAACAACAGATTCAAGCAGTATTTCAACTGAAAACATCGTTTATACAAAAAAAGCAGAAAAAATAATCCAAAGCATACGAAGATTGAACTACTAAAAAAATTTCCTATAACGTTAACTAAATGCAAAGAGAGTTGTAACAGGAATTGCTCTCAATTGTCAGATTTATAACGTAAAGAAATCTGGTAAAATTATTGGAGTTTATCGAAAGATGTCCGATTACAATGGTTAGCACGCAACGTGCATTTAAAACCAACGTATTTCAACGTACAACAGATGGTAGTAGTCAAAGGAATAACATTAGACTTCTATTTTTGGAGAATAAGCGTGGACACTCTATAAGGGTTTGTAAAACATTCTTCTTAAACACTTTGGGGATGAAAAATGATTCTGTTATTACTACTGTTTCAAAAAAGATCGAAAAATGCCCTCTCAATATTTCTGATAAACGAGGCCGTAGAGCGAAACAAAAATTTGACAGAAAATTAATACAAGAGCATTTTATGCGTTACAGACCTTGTATTGCCCATTACCGTCGGCATAATTCTCCACTGACACGATATCTCAATCAGGATATCACTCTTGTTCAGCTTCATAAAGATTACTTAGAACAATATCCTCGCTCAAAATGTTGTATAGAAATATACCGCAGAACATTAAAAGAAATGAATATATCTCTGCATAGACCACAAAGCGATAAATGTTTTGATTGTGAGATGTTCCAAAATGAAGCTAATAAAGTTAAAGAAGCGAAGAATGTGTTATCCCTACAACAGATGTGTCAAATGGTTGTTAATCAAAGTAAAGCAAAAGAGGCAAATTCAAACTATAAATTAGATGCAGAGAAAGAATCACAACTTAACACTAAAATATTTTCAATGGATCTAGAAAAATCTCTGCTCATTTCTATCATACTAGATGTTAAAGATTGATTTTTTTTTACCAACCGGTTAGTTTTTTTCAATCTTATATTTGCAAGTTTGAAGAAAAAAGATCCCACAACACCTGCTAAATGTATAGTTTGGCATGAAGCTACATTAGGTAGGGATGCTAAAAATATTGTAGATGCCGTTTACAAGTTATTATTATTGTAACGAGATATTAAACACTTCATCTTTTGGGCTGATAATTGTTCATCTCAAAGTAAAAACTGGTTTATTTTTACTGCCCTTGTGACTATTGTTAACTGTCTTGAAATTGACTCAATAACAATTAGATATCTTACTAAAGGACACACACATATGACGGCTGACGGCGTACATGGAAATATAGAAAATAATATAAAAAAACAAAAATACATATACGATTTTGAAGATTTTAAAAACTCTAAGAACCAGCTGAAAAGACACAATAGTCATAGAAGTGACTAAGGAAGATATTTTAAATTAGAATAAAAAGAAAAGAAATGTAAGACAAAAGGATGAAAATGACAGTTTACGATGTTTTTTATTGAAAGACGTGGTTGAAGTAAAGTTTTTAAGAGGAAAAAGAACCCTGCTAAACAAAAAACAATTTGTGGAAGAGTATAAAGTTTAAGATTTCTTACAAAAAAAAAAAATCAGTGCATGAACTACCAACCTATAATTCTCTTACAGCAGAGGCATAAAAACTGTGAAGAGACATGAAATTATAAGCAAGTTAGTTCCAATAATGCCGGCAAATCGAAAACAATTTTGGATTAATTTGCCTGAAAACTTGGTAAAGAGACCTAACAAAAACTTATTACATTCGGTGACCTTTTTTTGTATTTACAGAAATGTAGAAAGTGTACCTAATCCTACTTCCTACTGTAACATTATTACCCAGGCCTTATCAAAAATGAATAAAAGCACTGAAGTAAGTAACGTACGTAATTAAAGCTACCTAATACCTCAATAATTGGCCTAAATTAATGTGATCGTCTAGTTCTAAATACTTAGGACCCTCTGATACGTTGTGTAAATTAATTATTTAAACCGCAAAGTATAAAAGTGCTTAGTTTCAGAAAATTAAATTTATAAGATGTAATTTTATGTAATTCCGTTATAATAATAAAGTCAAGTAGATGTTATGAGTAATCAGTTGTCGCCTCTGCTTCCTCGCTGAACAACGTCGCACCTAGGAGAAATACCCGAGCACAAAGGGACCCTTTAGAATAAGACCTTTAGGTCATATGGGGAAATCCTAATCGATTTAAAAATCTAGGCCTCCCAGCACACCTCAATAGCCTAGTCCCACACATAGATCGTTAGAAGGCCCCTGCCCCGATCTTGTGCCCTTCAAAGCCTTTGAAACAATCCTAAACCCCTAAAGAAAAAAATTACCTTCTTTCAAACCGTCACACTCAGTACATTTCAGAAATAAGATTCATTCATCGTCTTTCATATAAAGGGGGGGGGTATACTTTCTTATCGGCCGCCCACCTCGGTTTCGTCACTTCTTAGAGGCCGTCACCGAGGCTCGTCCAGACAAGAGCTTTACACGTCACCGTCCCTTAATCGAGCCGTAGACGACGTGTATATATATAAAGGGGGATATACTTTCTTATCGGCCGCCCACCTCGGTTTCGTCACTCCTTGGAGGCCGTCACCGAGGCTCGTCCAGACAATAGCTGACCCAAGTGTTATATTAATGATTCAAAATTACCATAATATAAGTAATAAATAAAACATAAAAGCACGCATCCATTTATACTTATTCAATAAACTTAATTCATGTAGCGCGGCTCTGCTTATGACTTCATGTCAAACACGCCGAAAATCGAAAAACAACAGTACGAATAAGTAAATAAAATTAACCAAATAAAATACGCCTCGAATCTTAGGAAACCTGTACTGAGAGAATTATAAATTATTCAATCGTCCGATCTTAACGATTCGGAAAATACTACAAAACAAATTAAACACCTATTTCCTATAAATATAGCTACAAACCTAGAACTAATTCAAACGCTCGCCCCTACTATTTGTATAACAAAAGTACCGTAATAAATAAGGTAAATTAAACAATGCGTAATAATTAATTAGGTTTTGGTTAAAAGTGAGTAATTGGTTAAATTTAAATTTCATTAGTTTCAATAAAGTACCAAGAAGTATAATAAAAAAAAGTCAATTCAGATTTCAATTTATAACAATAATGATAATTGTCTCAATATTATATCTAAAACTTAGCTGACGGTAATATTATCGTCCTGATTAACGACGAGTCTCAGCTACTGCGAGATCGAGCTATCTCGACCTGCCTCAAGAACAAAGAGTCTAGTCCACAAACTACACTTAACACTACAGTACACTATACACAGTTTGATAATAAGTCCACGTATTCATACGATCGAAATCGGGATTCGCTCTCGTATATTTTATCGTTTTATTTTATTTAACGGATAAACAGATACACTAACTTTTATACTATGAATTGATTCTAACACATATGAAAGTAATAACACCGTAGCGTCTCGCGTCCCGAAATTAACTAACTTCCAAACCTTCTTCCAAAACAAAGGTCTCCTTGCCCTATCCCTACTATCAAACCTATAAAAAAAAAAAACATGCATTCGAATTTCGAGGACGTTCCACAAACTCCCATAAATCTATAACTTTATTAGTATACTTGAGCAAAAATTAACACGGCCGGTCTCACGCACTCAAACGCTTAAATAGTTGACACTTAAAAACAGAATTCTTGGACCTCTTATAACACTTGTAGACGATGCAATAAATTTACATTCTTTATGGTGTTTCATTTTTTTTTAATGCAAGTAAATATGTTATTATATATAGATTCCTAATATTATATAAATACATAATATTGTTACCAAGCTTGTAAAAGCGTTGGTTACACTACTAATCCTACTAATATATTATATTATATTATATTATATTATATTATATTATATTATATTATATTATATTATATTATATTATATTATATTATATTATATTATATTATATTATATTATATTATATTATATTATATTATATTATATTATATTATATTATATTATATTATATTATATTATATATTATAAATGTGAAAGTTTGTGAGTGAGGATGTGAGTGAGTGAGTGAGTATGTTTGTTACTTCTTCACGCTAAAACGGCTGGACGGATTTGGATGAAATTTGGCAAAAAGTTAGTTTATAACCTGGACTAAAACATAGGATACTTTTTATCCCGATATTCCTACGGGATAGGGATAAAATCTCGAAATAACAACCGCTGGGTTTCGAGTCATGAAATTTGGTATGTAGGTAGTTGGACATCTGGAATTACTCATAGGCAACTTTTTGACCCGATATTCCCACGGGATAGGGATAAAATCTTGAAATAATAACCCCTGGGCTTAGAGTCATGAATTTGATATGTAGGTAGCTGGACGTCTGGAATAATACATAGGCTATTTTTTACCCCGATATTCCCACGGGATAGGGATAAAATCTTGAAATAATAACCGCTGGGCTTAGAGTCATGAAATTTAATATGTAGGTAGCTCGACGCCTGTAATAACACATAGGCGACTTTTTGACCCAATATTCCCACGGGATACCTAGGGATAAAATCTCGAAATAACAACCGCTGGGTTTAAAGCCATGAAATTTAGTATGTACCTAGCTAGAATTCTAGAATAACACATAGGTTACTTTTTATCCCGATATTCCCACGGGATATGGATAAAATCTTGAAATAATAACCTCTGGGCTTAGAGTCATGAATTTGATATGTAGGTAGCTGGACGTCTGGAATAACACACAAGCGACTTTTTGACCCGATATTCCCACGGGATACCTAGGGATAAAATCTCAAAATAACAACCACTGGGCTGAGAGCCATGAAATTTGGTAAGTAGGTAGCTGGATTTCTGGAATAACACATAGGCTATTTTTCACCCCGATATTCCCACGAGATAGGGATAAAATCTTGAAATAATAACCGCTGGGCTCAGAGTCATGAAGTTTGGTATGAAGGTAGCTGGATGTCTAGAATAACACATACGCTACTTTTAAGCCGGATATTTCCACGGGATAGTTTTGTAATTAAGGGACTGCATAAATCCCTGTATTATTATTATTTTGTTTTTTTTTTTTCTTTAATGGTATACTGTAGTTTTTAAGTATTTTATTTATAATTATTTTATTTTGGAAAAAATGACTTTCAGCTAAGTTTCTTGCGGCGCATTCTTCTTGGCAATAATGGTCTTTCCGAAAGCGCTGGTAATTTAAAAAATGACGTGTAAAAGTGCCCATTGCGGCCTATTTACTGAATAAATTATTTGAATTTGGATAGGGAACATTTTTGAAATTTCAGCACTGGGTTTAGAGTCTTGAATTTTCTACAGCTATTCGCAACACAACTTCAATAAAGGAAGACCACGATATAAATTTTGGAAATTTCCAGGGGAATTTCGTTAAATCCCCAAAATTTCAATTGCAACTAACATACCGATTAGTTGACGCGTGCGAAGCCGCGAGTAAAAGCTAGTAGTAAATAAAACTGATTCTATCTGACTTTTTAAGAAATATCTATTTTTGAGCTTTATACATAGTTAGACCAAGGACTGTAGTTGACAAAGCTAAGCTAAAATCAATCATCTCAAGTTACTTGATATTACATAGAAGACGATTTGCATATGCAGCGTTTGTTCGACGCAGAAAACAATTTTGGTTTGTAAAAATTAAAATAAACATCAAAACTTAATAAAAAATAGTAATTTAAAAATTCAGAATACTCCTACTCCTTGTCACCACTTTTAATGCAGCCTTATCGAAGTCCCATTTTCCTTTTATTTGGTGGAAGTACAACCACAAACCCGGTAAACCTCGTGCCAATCTTCAGTTATAGGCCTATCAGCCTCCTAAGTTTTCTGAGGTAGCAGTATGAACTTGTACTACTCGCTTCATTAAGGCTTCAAAAGATCCAAGGAACTAACAACACTCGCCGACGAGATCAGACGACTTAGACCCCAAACAACGAATTAACTGGAAGCGGTTGTATGTCGCCGAGCATTCCCTCCACCGCCAGGGCTGTTACAGCGGAAACACCATCAGTTAATTAACCATTCAATCAATTAATCATTATTTATTCGCCAAACCTAGGTTTATACACTGCAGTTGTAGTTATAGTAATGGGTTGTAATATTCAGCTACGTCGCACTCGTTCGGACTAATAGCTATGCGATATTCGAGCGTTTCAACCGTCTCATATTTCTGGACATTGCTCTATTTACAAAAATGGCCGAATATTCTGATACAGTTTTTTAGTTATCTGGTAGAAATACGGAATTCTAAAAAATAAGCGTAAACGACATCAAAATCTACAGCCAATTTGTAAAAAAATGTAATCGTAAAATAAGGCGGTTGAAACGCTTGAATAATTGCCCAAGTTATAATTCAGGAATTCGTGCCGAACGGACGCATTTATTTCGTTAGTTGAATATCGAGTCGTTGATAATTTCATAAATTCGTGCCTATCCGTGCTACTAAGAGGAAACTGTTTACGGAACTACTAGCTAAATAATTTAACTGAAAAGACGTAAATAAAAATAGTAATTTAAAAATTCAAAAACCCGCCTGCAAAAATGAACTCAAAAGATCGAAACAAGACAAAAAAATTAAAAATACCAAAAGCTGACAGAATTGAATGAAAGAAATCGATACAAGACTAAACAGAAAAGGCTTAACTTTAAACATGTCCATGGTAGTCCTTGAAAATTTAATGAAATGATATGAAATGCAGACGGAGGCATGAGATTGAGTGATAGTTAACAAATGCATCCACTTCAGCATCCACATATTCTATGTGGGCTTTAAGCATAAATAGTTTGCTAGTGGTACCTACATTGAGACTCAAGTGGGTAGCTAAGAATTCTGCCTTTTCCTCGTCATCGAACTCTGGACCAGGGTTATCAGGAGGGTTCAGCGGGAGCATGGTGGAGAAAGTGTCGGATGTTAGGAATCTTCCATTGGGAAAATATTACTATACTATAATAAACTTGGGACAAGTCCCAGTAGGCTAAATGGCTTCATGTGACATTAGAAAGGAGTTTAATACAATTCAAAACTTGTTCCTGGACTCACACACGCGCTTTTTTGTTTCGTTTTGTAAGGTTCTAAGTCTTGTCACGTTGCCTTCTGTCTGATATTTGGAGAAAGCTCTATAGTCGCAGCGTTTTTTTTTTCAATTTTTAGTAACCTAAATTCGTCGGGGAGTAGTTGTCTCTCATCATCTTGTCATTTTGTCATTCGTGCCTTTGGTTCTAGTGGTCTTTAGGTAGTTTGTGAGAGTTGTAATTTCTTGGTCTGTCTCATCTTTTGATTTAATGGTGGCTGGGAGTCCCCTTATGTTCCTTTCTGCGTTCTCCCTCTCTCTGCCTTTATGTCCCTTCAAGTTCAGCGGTAGAGAATTCCGTCCGGTCTGTTATGGGGCTTATGAAGGGAGGGGTGAGGGGGATTGTGGGCTGCGTGGGCAGCCTACTTCACCGCTTTCTATTTATTTATTTACCTAATTGTTTCACAAATCACATTGTTCTGTTTTGCATTTATGTTAATAAGTGATACATTATACAAAAACCGGCCAAGAACGTATCGGACATAAAAAGTTGAATATTTTGAAAATGAATTACTGTATCGAAAAGTCGTCTTCACAACCATGTAATGATTTTAAAAGACCTATCTAACGATACTCTACACTGTAATGTTATATAAGACAAAAGTATCACCACTCACTTTACGCCTGGGGAAGCTACCCCAAAAAATTTTTTTTTTAAATATTTTATTTTACTGCTTTATTAGCATAGTCGCTAAATATATACATACAAAATTACAGCTTTCTAGTATTAACGGTCTTAATGTATATTATTTACTATATAACAGTCATGACATAGTTTTTTGAAATCCTTATGATGAGCTCTTGATTTTGATACCCATATTAGTCGAAATAGAAAAAAAAATTTTGATGACCCCCAATTATTTGCATCTCACAGCCGCCATGTTTAATTTTTTTTAACGTCACCTATCGAAGGACACTTGGGTTACTGAGAAGATTCTAATCCTACTAATATCCTACTTCCTACTATATAATATAATATAATATTATAAATGTGAAAGTTTGTGAGTGAGGATGTCAGTGAGTATGTTTGTTACTTCTTCACGCTAAAACGGCTGGACGGATTTGGATGAAATTTGGCAAAAAGTTAGTTTATAACCTGAATTAAAACATAGGATACTTTTTATCCCGATATTCCCACGGGATAGGGATAAAATCTCGAAATAACAACCGCTAGGTTTCGAGTCATGAAATTTGGTATGTAGGTAGTTGGACATCTGGAATTACTCATAAGCGACTCTTTGACCCGATATTCCTACGGGATATCTAGGAATGAAATCTCGAAATAACAACCACTGGGCTTAGAGCCATGAAATTCGATATGTAGGTGGCTGGACCTCTAGAATAACACATAGGCTATTTTTTACCCCGATATTCCCACGGGATAGGGATAAGTTTAGTTTAGTTTATTTATTCACTCAACATAACAATTTACATCATATAAATACATTCATGTCAAATTATATAAGAATTTTATGCTGAGATCGTCAAAACTTTAAAAAATAAACAAAGATAAAAAATAATCAATAAAATACAATGTCAAAATAAATTAAATTTGTCCACATGGGGAAGTTGTCAAAAAATGAAATATTAAATTATGTTAATGAAAAGTACAAAAAAAATATATATATATAACTATAAATAAATGTCTCAAATATTTAAATAATGTCAAGAGAAGATTATGTCCGAAAACTCACTTACAGAGTACAGAGGGTTATCCATCATGAGGTTTTTCACCCGGCGACCAAATGCCTCTTCACTCAGATCTTTTATTTCGGCGGGCAGACGTTCGTAATAGGTAGGCCCCATAAAATCTTGAAATAATAACCGCTGGGCTTAGAGTCATGAAATTTGGTATGTAGGTAGTTAGACGCCTGTAATAACACATAGGCGACTTTTTGACCCAATATTCCCACGGGATACCTTGGGATAAAATCTCGAAATAACAACCGCTGGGTTTAGAGCCATGAAATTTAGTATGTACCTAGCTAGACTTCTAGAATAACACATAGGTTACTTTTTATCCCGATATTCCCACGGGATATGGATAAAATCTTGAAATAATAACCCCTGGGCTTAGAGTCATGAATTTGATATGTAGGTAGCTGGACGTCTGGAATAACACACGAGCGACTTTTTGACCCGATATTCCCACGGGATACCTAGGGATAAAATCCCAAAATAACAACCATTGGGCTGAGAGCCATGAAATTTGGTATGTAGGTAGCTGGATTTCTGGAATAACACATAGGCTATTTTTCACCCCGATATTCCCACGGGATAGGGATGAAATCTTGAAATAATAACCGCTGGGCTCAGAGTCATGAAATTTGGTATGAAGGTAGCTGGATGTCTAGAATAACACATACGCTACTTTTAAGCCGGATATTTCTACGGGATAGTTTTGTAATTAAGAGACCGCATAAATCCCTGTATTATTATTATTTTGGATTTTTTTTCTTTAATGGTATACTGTAGTTTTTAAGCATTTTAATTATAATTATTTTATTTTGGAAAAAATGACTTTCAGCTAAGTTTCGTGCGGCGCATTCTTCTTGGCAATAATGGTCTTTCCGAAAGCGCTGGTAATTTAAAAATCGGTCAAGTGCGAGTGCGAGCGACTCGCGCATGAAGGGTTCCGCACCTCCGTACAATGTTTTAAAAACAAATAGTTCAGTAATATTTTTTTCAAAAAAAAAATTTTTTTTTGCTGGCGGTACTTTTTGTCCCTGGTTACCAAAGTACTCGTCAAGACGAATCAAACCAGTCCAAACTCGATGCGGTCGTGTCGTTTATCACAGAGTTCCTATGGTCACCCGCTAGCTTTATCATCAGATCAACTCTATGTCACAGAATATAAATACAAGCAGTTTGGAACCTTCGAACAAATCCATCGAAACGAACGCACTCACACAGACGCGCGCCCGACAGGGCCCCAGAGGGGTCCGCGCGGTACTGCAGTCGCGAGTGACGCATCGAGACGAGCAGTGCCCGCGTTGCGTTGTTGAATTGCGTGCGCTCGAGCGCGACAATCCGCGATACAAAAAATAAGAAAACTATGCCTGGAAAATATTGTGCAGTGTGTAGCTGCTTAAACACGAGGGATTATAAACCAGCGCTTTCATTTTTTAAACTCCCCGCTGATGTTGAAAGCTAAGAATGATTTATTTTACTATTACAAACTAAATAAAATGGTTTTTCTTTTAAATAAAACGTTTGGTAATTTTGGTGATAGGTAGGTAGGTATTGCCCAGTGATTTAAAGTCCATAAATTGTGTTGATTGTTTAAAAGACGACTCAGGGTTTATTTGTTAAGTACCTAAGTGTTATGATGTAAGTGATTTTATCAATGATATTTTAAATTGTGTGAATAAACGTTTCTATTTTATTCTAAATTATTTGTAAGGAATATGTACCTACCTATCGTTTTACTAGTTTCTCAGTTGTTGTTTTTAACCGACTTTAAAAAAAGGAGGAGGTTCTATGTTCCAATGATTGTATTTTTTTTTATGTATGTTCACTGATTATTCGGTCAATTGTAGACCGATTTTCAAAGTTCTTTTTTTATTCGAAAGGGTATTCTTCTGAGGTGGTCCCATTGTCACCAAGTGAAGATCTGATGATGGAATCTTAGGGAAATCGAGGGCAAACCTCAAATTTCATAGGCACACCTATGGCGACTTTGGCATTTTTAGCATTAATATGAGCATTTACATATATTCAAAAAGTATCATTTGGTAACCTGGACCTGATGAAGAAGACCATAGGTGACCAATGGAACTCGTGAAGGCTAAGTAATGCTCGCTCGTCTATAAACGATCATGATTAACATACCTAGATAAGCGAGTAAGAAGAGGCTTTAAGGTAATGATTCTTTCGAACTGATCTGATGCTGAAGCCAGAAGGTAGGCAACGGAACTCTGTTATTAAACAACGTAACTTAGTCGTGTTTGGGCTTAATGGAATCGTTGTGAGATGCACTTTGGCTACGAATAACTAAAAAGTGAGAAATAAAAAAAACTAAAACCGACTCATATTAAAAAGTAACAAAACATGGAACCGACTCCAAAACCCTTGAAGATATTTTCAAGGGTTTTGTAGTCGGTTCCATTTTTTGTTATTTTTATATTTTTTTTAATCGGTTTTACTTACTTTTTTGTTAAAAAATTTTTTGTTTATATAATGTTGTGTGGAGAACGGGATCGGATCGTGTTCGGGCCCGCACCCGTCGCCCGTCGTCAGAAACAAAGGACCTACTTCGAAATTCGAAAATTAAAGTTCGTATCGTACCGTCCCTGTCACTTTATTATTAAATAGTAGATATAAGTGTCAGAGGGATAGAACGATACGAACTTCGATTTTCGAATTTCGATGTAGCCTCGCAGCGTGCGGGCCGAGTGTTACCAACTCTCAAAAATATTTATCCCTAAAGTTTAAGTTAAAAACCCCTAAAATTGTTATAATTAATTGGAAAACCCCACCATCATACCCTGAATATCCTCTAAGATCTAAGTACTTGTCAAGATAAATCAAACAAGCCCAAACTCGGTGGGGTTGCGCCGTTTCGTTACTGAGAACCTATATGGATACTTTCCGGCTCCATCATCAGATCAGCTCAATGGTAACATAATAATATTGTATTGTCACCGATCGTTCATAATTATGCAAAAATTCATTTTAATTGGACATCTTGAAGTAAGACAAATTTAACTTGCAAGAGTTGACCCGAATATACAATATGCATACATCTATATATATAAAAATGAATCGCAAAATGTGTTGGTAAGCGCATAACTCAACAACGCCTGGACCAATTTGGCCAATTCTTTTTTTTTAATGTTCGTTGAAGTTCAAGGATGGTTTTTATGGCGAGAAAAATTTGAATAATTGCCGGAAAAACCGTAAAAACAGCCCTTTTCTTTTTCTCATACAAACGTTTTCTAACTAAAACGTTGAGTCAATTTGAGCTCTATTGCTATTGTATAAAGTTCATATTAAATTACAAGCACTCGCTGTTGTCTAAGCAATGTAGGTATGTTTCTAACGTCAAAGAGTCAATTTGCACTTTATTACCGCTATACAAAGTTGAAATTCAATCATATCAATACAGTGTGCGTGTGTGCGTTGGAGCACAGAATACATCGTTGGAGGATTTAATGCCGCGTTCCGAAACTCAACAAAAGTGATATCGCGGACCCGATCAAATTGAATAGTCAAAATGTAATAGATCATTAGTACTGATTTTCAATTTGGTCGGCTTTGCGATATTATTTCTTTTGTTTTACTTTCAGCACGCGACATAAAATGCATCAGTTTTCACGTCATGACATCAGTCAAACACAAACCGCGTTACCAAAAGTGTTTTATTATTTATAATTATTAATTTAATATCCCTATCCTACTAATATTATAAATGTGAAAGTTTGTGAGTGAGTAAGTATGTTTGTTACTTCTTCACGCTAAAACGGCTAGACGGATTTGGATGAAATTTGGCAAAAAGTTAGTTTATAACCTGGATTAAAACAAAGGGTACTTTTTATCCCGATATTCCCTCGGAATAGGGATAAAATCTCGAAATAACAACCACTGGGCTTGGAGTCATGAAATTTGGTATGTAGGTAGTTGGACGTCTGGAATTACTCATAGGTGACTTTTTGACCCGATATTCCCACGGGATACCTAGGGATGAAATCTCGAAATAACAACCACTGGGACCAGAGCCATGAAATTCGGTATGTAGGTAATTGGCCGTCTGGAATAACACATAGGCTACTTTTTGACCCAATATTCCCACGGGATACCTAGGGATAAAATCTAGAAATAACAACCGCTGTGCTTAAAGCCATGAAATTTAGTATGTAGGTAGTTGGATCTCTGGAATAATAGATAGGGTACTTTTTATCTCGATATTCCTACGGGATAGGGATAAAATCTTGAAATAATAACCGCTGGGATTAGAGTCATAAAATTTGGAATGTAGGTAGCCGAAGGTCTGGAATAACACATAAGCAACTTTTTGACCCGATATTCCTACGGGATACCTAGGGATAAAATCTCGAAACAACAACCACTGGGCTTAGAGCCACGGAAATCGGTGTGTAGGTAGCTGGACCTTTGAAATAACACATAGGCTATGTTTTATCTCGATATTCCCACGGGATAGGGATAAAATCTTGAAATATTAACCGCTGGGCTAAGAGTCCCGAAATTTGGTATGTAGGTAGTTGGCCGTCTGGAATAACACATAGGCCACTTTTGGCCCAATATTCCCACGGGATACCTAGGGATAAAATCTAGAAATAACAACCGCTGTGCTTAGAGCCATGAAATTTAGTATGTAGGTAGCTGGACCTCTGGAATAATACATAGGCTACTTTTTATCTCGATATTCCCACGGGATAGGGATAAAATCTTTAAATAATAACCGCTGGGCTTAGAGTCATGAAATTTGGTATGAAGGTAACTCGATGTCTAGAATAACATATACGCTACTTTTTATCCGGATATTCTCACGGGATAGTTTTGAACTATTTTGAAAACAAATGACTTCCTGCCAAGTATCTTGCGGCGCATTCTTCTTGGCAATGATGGTCTTTCCGAAAGCGCTGGTAGTTTAAAAAATGATGTGTAAAAGTGCCCATTACGGCCTATTTACTGAATAAATGATTTGGATTTGGATAGGGAACATTTTTGAAATTTCAGCACTGGGTTTAGAGTCTTGAATTTTGTACATCTATTCACAACACAACCTCAATGAAGGAAGACCACGATATAAATTTTGGAAATTGCCAGGGGAATTTGGTAAAATCCCGAAAATTTCAAGTGCAACTACCAGACCGATTAGTTTACGCGTGCGAAGCCGCGGGTAACAGCTAGTATATACATATAATTCCAGTTAAATAAAACTTATAACATAAGGCCTAATAAGCTGAGATACAGCGGGAAGTAAAATTTTTTTTTTCAATTTTACAATAAATAAGTGGACAACCCTAACGCTCCTTCGGAGCGTAGGCATTTATCTTTAAAATAATGCTTAGCTTCCCTACTGCTTGTATTTATATACTGTGTCTATGTCATAATAATATTGCATTGGCATCAGATTTATACAAGTGTGTAAAATTTCAGCTCAATCGGTTGAAGATATCTACTTCAAATTTGAGTTGAAAGATTCCACCCAAGCAAACATACCTAGTTACATCACACTGCAAATAAATATAATGCTTGTAATAAGTTTTTGTTTAAATTTAATTTTTAATGCAAGCTTTTTTGTCCGAATGTACTTTTTGTTGACTGTACTTGCATTGTCATCTAAACTACATATTTGTACTTTTCAAGTCGGTACTATTAACTATTGAGGAGTTCCCTCCTGCAGAGGCGATCCTGGCAGGACCACCAAGATGTCACTACCAGATTATTATATTGTCTCCAAATTTACATAAGTATGCCAAATTTCAAGTCAATCAGACCATTGTAAGTGGATGTAATTTAGCTTCGAATACCTGATCAAAAAAAACGATAAATAAATAAATCAACAAACAGGTCAAGCTAAAGAAAAGCTTCTCTTTCTTTCTTACCACAAAATATGTACAATGTTTTTATGCAAATAAATGATTTATGATTTATAATTTAAAAATATCACCGAAATGTAAGCACTTGTGCAAGTATTTCGAATAAAAAATAATTTGAATTCTCAACCTCTTTGGATCTGGCTGTTTGCTTCTGAAATCTTTGGCCGCGCAAGACAGCGCGCGGCTAGAAAAAAAAAATTAAAAAAAATCATTTGCGGGAAATTCGGCGACTTCGTCTGTTATGTAATTAAATAATAAGAAGCTCGACTAGAGTGAATAAATTTTAAAACGTATTATAAACCTTGTTGTGTAGTGTTAAATACTTAGTATGATTTTTTTAGTGTAAAAAATACAATAGGTAAACAGTGTTAGTACAGTGTGGATTTGACGAACGCTTTATCAAACTTGGCTTCATTGAGGTTTGTGGTTTTATAAATTACTTCATTAATTTTGCACAAAAACGAATAAACCAGACATTCGCTAATTATATGATCGAAACTTTTATAAAACATCATTAAAATCGAAAAACCTAAAGGTAAATATTCAAACGACATAGCTAGCCGTTGCTCGGCGACTTAGCAACGGATAATAACGCCTAGCAACCAAAAAACGCTCAAAAGAAACACGTTTCTTGTATGACGACCCCCTTTAATTTGTAACTTTATTTTATTTTTAGTATTTGTTGTTATAGCGGCCACAGTAACACATAATCTGTGAAAATTTCAAGTGTCTAACTTTGACGGCTTAAGAGATAGAGCCCTGTGACAGACGGACGGACAGACAGACAGACAGACAGACAGACAGACAGACAGATAGACAGACAGACAGACAGACAGACAGACAGACAGCGGAGTCTCAGTAATAGGGTCCCGTTGGCACCCTTTGGGTACGGAACCCTAAAAAATGACGTGTAAAAGTGCCCATTGCGGCCTATTTACTGAATAAATTATTTGAATTTGGATAGGGAAATTTTTTGAAATTTCAGCACTGGGTTTAGAGTCTTGAATTTTCTACAGCTATTCACAACACAACCTCAATAAAGGAAGACCGCGATATAAATTTTGGAAATTTCCAGGGGAATTTCGTTAAATCCCGAAAATTTCAATTGCAACTAACAGACCGATTAGTTGACGCGTGCGAAGCCGCGGGTAAAAGCTAGTTTTAAATAGTTTCTTTGTTTCATTTTAAACCCGTGTGCAAATTGTACCGTTAAGTTTTGAATGTTAAAATAAATGGAGTACTTATAGGTATATAGGTACAAATAAGTCTTTAGTGCAATGGCGTGCCCTCGTAATAACTAGATTCCTATCTGACTGCTTGTTACTTTTGCCGTAGTTAAGGTACTTACTCGATAACCGTTTACGTGATGTTAGCTGCGTCCACGTCCAATTTTCGACCTGTCGCGACATGTATGAATTGATTTGAGTCTAACAACTGGTAGCATGGTGTACGGTTGTGTCACTCTGAAGATGAGCTCTGGCTGAGTTCGAAACGCGTCAGTGTGTTTTGGTGGTGGTGATAAATGGGTTTGTGTAATTTGTGTGTGTTCTTACAGTGTGGAGGTGGAGGAACTACATGAACACGCATAATTTGCATAGACTTAGCTATCTTAAGGTCGCGGGTGAGCAAAGAAATTCTTTTAGTTCATTGTATGAATTGCGTCATTTTTGTTCACTCTCAGCGTTGCCAGATCGTAACTTTTGGTAGGTAAGTACGATTAACGTATTATTCGACCATGTAATAACCTAACCTACGGTAAAGGTAATATTCATCCCGAAACCAGGGAAAAGTGACTACTCCGACCCCAAAGCACACAGACCCACCAGTCTTACCTCGTTCCTGCTGAAGACTATGGAGAGGCTCTGTGACCGGGATCTGAGAGAACATGCCCTGGCTACAATACGCCTACATTCACACCAGCATGCGTACAGTCAAGGTAAATCAACAGAGTCAGTTCTACATGCAGTGGTCAGCAGAATAGAAGAGGCCATTGAAAACAAATCAATGTGCCTCGGCACCTTCATCGACATTGAAGGAGCCTTCGATAAGACCAACTTTAGCAGCATCACGTCGGCCCTGACGAGATACAGAGTGAATCCGGTCATGGTCGAATGGATAGGTAACATGCATAGCAAAAGAATTGTCAAACTCAACTCGTCTGAGACACAACATGCACTGGTAGCCAGAGGATGTCCACAAGGAGGGGTGCTGTCACCACTACTGTGGAATATGGTAGTAAATGGCCTCATAACCAGACTCAACCAACACCACTACTACACGATCGGGTACGCTGACGATATTGCTATACTAATAAGCGGTAGAGTCAGCAGCACTGTATGTGACGTCACGCAGCAGGCAATACGGATCGTGGAACGATGGTGCATCGAAAACGAACTAACTGTCAACCCGAAGAAGACGGAACAGGTAATGTTCACTAACAAACGACTGCTGGGCAACTTTAACCCCCCCAGATTGTTCAATACGGAACTACAGTTCAGCTCAGAGGTAAAGTATCTAGGAGTAATACTGGATAGCAAACTGAACTGGAGTAGCCATCTCAACAACAAGATCGACAAAGCCACAGTGGCTTTCTGGCAGTGCCGTAGAATGATAGGTAAGCAATGGGGTTTATCACCCAAGATCACTCTATGGCTATACCAGTCAGTCATCAGACCTATAATCAGCTATGGCGCAGTGGTTTGGTGGCCAAGAACCAAACTAATCACCGTCGAAGCAAAGCTACAACGACTCCAGAGGCTGGCTTGCATGGCAACCACGGGCTGCATGAGGACTACTCCGACTGCGGCCCTGGAAGCTCTGCTCGGCCTGCCGCCGCTGCACCTGTTTATCCAGCAGGAGGCAGGGGCGACGGCGGTAAGGCTAAAAAAGCTAAACCTATGGAAAAGCGTAAGAGTTCCACACGCTAAACTGCTTGATGAACTGGTACACAGGGAACCACTCTTTGAGGCGGTCACCGACAGGATACCCAAACAGTACGTATTTGACAAAAAATACAAGATACAACTGCACGAAGACCCGGGTGAGGGACTCAACTTGAAAGAGCTAAGGATCTTCACGGACGGGTCAAAGACATCAACTGGTACAGGCTCTGGAACACATTCAGAGGATCTGAATATCAACATATCAACGCCACTAGGAGCCCATAATACCGTCTTCCAAGCGGAGTGTATGGGAATCATAATGGCAACTGCAGCGATTGACTCCAGAAAGGTACAGGATTTACCTATCCGTATACTGTCTGACAGCAAATCGGTCTTGCAAGCCCTGCAGAGCGACACAATGACATCAGGGCTAATCTACGAGTGCCATCGAGCTCTGACGTTGGTAAGTGAGACAAACACCATAACACTACAATGGATAAAAGGACACAGTGGATCGCGAGGTAATGATGCGGCCGACCGATTGGCTAGAGGGGAGTCGGAAATGAAGAGCTTCGGACCCGAACCCATCCTACCTCTGCCCTTTGGATGGCTGCGTAGCAAACTGCGACACAATACCAAGGTAATGCACCAACAATATTGGACAAACCTAGACACATGCAGGCAAACCAGAGAAGCCCTCCCGACGATCAACCCCGGATTGTCCCGCAAGCTTCGCGGACTTAGGAGGGATCAACTCCGACTGCTGGTCGGTGCTCTTACTGGACACGCCTTGCTAAACAAGCACTTACATAATTTAGGTGTTACAGACAGCCCCCTGTGCAGAGCATGTATGGAGGCAGAAGAAACAGCCACCCACATCCTCCTGGAATGCTCTGGTGTGGCGAACTACAGGGTACTACACCTCGGGTCACCGAGGTCACTGCAGGAAGTCACCGGCAACGTGAAGGGTCTGCTAGGCTTCCTTCAGGAGCTAGGCTGGCATGAATAGTGCCACACAGTCTAATCACGCAAAAAAGGCGCACTAAGACGTCGAGTTGCGGAAAATAGCCCGCAAATACCTATACCTATACCTATAACCTAACCTACCTTACTTTTCGCGCACCCCAGTCACACCGTACTGAATATTTCGTACTTTTTTACCTATTGAATCCTAAATTACAAAATTTTAGATGCGGCCTCTAGCTTAGTTCAAGGGTGGCCAAACCCAGGCCTGCGGGCCACATTTGAATTTGCCCGGCAACGCATTGGTCGGCCAGCCGGACAATACCTAGTTACTTACTTTGTGCTTAAGTACATATATGTGTCTCACTCAACGTTTGACAAAATTATTTGTTTCTTTTTTTTGTAAGTATTTGGGGAGGAAACCTGCACAAACCTGCGAAGCAATTCAATGGTGCGTGTGAAGTTCCCAATCCACACTGGGCCCGCGTGGGAACTATGGCCCAAGCCCTCTCATTCCGAGAGGAGGTCTGTGCCCAGCAGTGGGACGTATATGGGTTGAGATGATGATTTACAATAAAGAGTTTACATACATACATACATATATATCTCTAAAATAACATACATAGTAATACATAAAATAACATACTTACACATACATACATACAATGCTCAACGCATGCAAACTAATTTAGACTTTATCGTCATTGTGTAACAGTGAGCTAAAAGATTGAAATTAGTTTGTACGTTGTGAGTGCCAAGTCACGTTCATCAGCGCTTTTTCGCTCAGACCAAACAAAGTACTTAAGTAGGTAAGTAAGGTAAGTACATAATTACGCGGCCAAAATTTTTGAAAAATACAGAAAATAGTTCTATGAATAAGTATAGATTAGGTATAGGAAAACCTATGAGAACACCATGGTACTTGTATATATATATTTTTACTTATATACCTACATATTGTATTTATCAGCCTATTATATCTAAGTAAAAACTTGGAATACGACGGCACCTCAAGTGTCAGTGTGTCAGTCAATTATTGTATTAATGAGTCAAAGTCAAAGTTTTACTAGTGGCTCTGTGAGCTGTAGCTGTACCTACATTAGACTTCGCGAGGACATAGGCATTATATTTTTTAAGTTTTCAACCTCTATGGCTCATGGAAAATGCTTGGGCGGGCGAAATTTATCAAATTCATACTCGATCGGTTTAATCATAGGTAATAATAATAAATTAATTTATTTCGAAAACAACATTCATAGATTAGTCCGGTTGGCGCACGCGACGAGGCGACGTTGTCTGTCCCGCGGGCCGCGGCCTTGTATCTAGGACGTACTTTGTTGCTGGCTACTGTTGCTAGGTAAAAGTAGGTAGAGAAACCAAGCTGAAGAGTAGAAACTTTCGTAGGACTGAAAAGGTTTATTTACTTATACCGACAAGTGGTATCTTTGGAATTAGCATAGTCCACTGCATATCAAAATGCATGTTGTCGCTTTTTGAAATGGTGGATGACGTCACAACTATGGCGACTCTTGCTGTTAGATTTATCGTTACTACCCAAATAGCAAAATGTGGTCTTGAATAAGCCATCGATGCGTTTTTAATAAAACTTAAAGCATTTTGATATAGTCTAAGAATAGTTTTGTAATACTCTTTAAGACCGGTTTTGGGCACAAAATTCAGGATCTTTGTTCTTGAATTTGTTCTGTAAAGGTCATGGAAAATGCTACTTGCTCCCGTGTTGACCTTCAAAACGCACTGTATTGTGCTACAAATCTTGCACACTGCTAATCTAGAATCAATATGAGACTATCAGCCAGTTTAAAAATAAATCTGGACGTGTTCGTCTAGTTCGTGTGAATTTAAGTTTAATTAATAATAAGTACCTATATGACAACACAAAAAATGCAGGACTCATTGTGACTAGGTAGCTACGACCTTTTTTATGCGCGAAAATGATTACTCCGATATATATGTATATTTGTGGTATGTTTTTAATGGCCCCCTATATTTTCCTATATTTAAAATATACGCGAATATTACAATTTCACGTGCCTGCTGTTGTAATATATGGCGATGGTGGTGGTTAATAATACGATGTTGTTGTGCGTAAAGAACGAACTGATTTATTCAATAAAACCTAGTTTATATACATTATGATTGTCGCTGATACAAGCAATATGCGTTTATGTAGCAGTAAACCATTGTGTTACTGCTAAACACTGAAAGTGGCCAATTGCCATACTACACCTCCCCCGAAAGTCCCTTCACCCCCGGGGTGGCAGAAAAAAAAATTAAACGCATGTTACTTGTTTACATTTTTTTTTTTAATTTCTGTAAATAAAACCAAAGAGACTAATTTTACTATTTAGAGAAGTTAGGTACTTATTTTAAGTTTAGACATGAATGCAATTTTTTCATTTATCATCTGTATTTTTTTTTCTGTATTTATTCTAGTGTCACTTGTAATGGAAAATGTTTTGGAAAAAAAAATTAAGGTGTTAAAAATATATATATAATACCACTTTATATCTCAATAACTGAATTACTCATCGTTGGCATATCTTTGTGCCTATTTATGTTTTTTTTTATTTGTTATTATGAATACTAATTTTTTTTTTTGCATTTTGGTATCGGTACTATTTCTGTATATTAATAACTAATGCCATAACTCGGAGTCATCTGCTCCTAATAAACTCGATGGGTAAGTATTATGAGTCACTAATACATTAAGACCTTTGGTCTCCAACTGTTGTCACTGACGCTCTTACGGCTGACTATGATCCAACTAGAAGGACATGTGCTCTACTTCCCTTACGTGTGTCAATGCACACAATGGGTTACGCTTCCGTGCGTACCCTAAAATATCAATATAATTGGGCATGGTCACCCAAGGGCATGGTCACCCTACAATACAACCTTGGCATATCAGGTCACCCATTTCGGTGTGCCTGTAATAGTTACGGGATACCGTTTAAGATTAAAATCTCCAATAGGATTACACAGAGGACACGGTAGTTCACACCATGATCAATCACTATGGACTGGTTCTCTAACTATAATTTCAATATGTACCGTACCAAAATAAAAATAAAAGTATGAAACTTTATCAAGTAAAAATAAATAGTTGGTTAGTAAGTTATCAAATTTCATTCATTTTATATTGTAATGTTTTAAAACAGATGCGCCCGCGCTCGTCCTAGTTAAAATTTTGCTGACGGGCCGTAACGTGCATTACCTTTGCACGGCGATATTGCGAAACTGAATGTTTCGACCTAATTAAACAACGTGACACTAGAATTAAGTAAAATTTCAAATATTATAATACACTTTAGATGGATCGTAATTGAGATAAAAATTTATAGAAATAACGGTACAGCGACAATCCCTTATTTGTACTTACGTAAAAAATATATAAATAAACATGTTAAAATTAGTAGTTATTTAAGTAATATAACGTGCAAAAACTATAAATATAATATATTTTTTTAAATAAATAGCTGAAATAATTTTTACTCCCACCAGGTGTCAAGGTGATCAGTCTTGATACTGGTTGAAGTATAAATCACTAGAATGTAACTGTGCAAAGATTAAATACTATTTTTAGTTTTGTTTATATATTTTAGTAATAGGAATTTAAAAGTTACTAGATTTTAAACTATATTAACGTACTTAAAAAAAAATTAGACAAAAGACTATTGAAAAACCTTTCACCGTAATCGGCGACAGCGACTCTCGTGCTGATAGCACGTAGCATCTTGGCTGCTAGCGCGACGGCTGGCATCGGGGTTAGGTGTCACGGGGCGGCGACAAGGCGCGGCACGTGACCTGCAGCGTCACGTCGGACATGTCGGCGGGCCGGGATAACCCTGGACACCTCTTGATTTGCGAGCCGGAATAACCCTGGACAACGCTATTCTTTTTTTTTCGTTCCTCTTTCTTCTTTATTGATTATATTTATTTTAGTTATTTTAGTTTATTAACTTATATCTTCATATTTATTTTTCTTCAATTTCTTCATTCTTCAGTTTCATAGTTTTTTTCGTTTCTGTTCTTACTTCATCTTATTTGATTCTCTTCTTCTTATTTTATCTTCTTACATCCTTTATTTCTTCTAAGTATTCAATAATTTCTTCATGATTAAATTTTATTTTTCTCTTCTTTCTTCAGTAATGTATTTTTACTTTGTTGATCTTCATTCTTCATAATTGGGATTCTTTATCTAGAATTAGTTTTCTTCATTCTTCTTATATTTAAAACCAAGTCTTTTTAATATTAAAACTTCTACTTCTATAAATTTTTTTTTCTTCTTTTTCTTCATGATGAATTCGTGTTCTTATTTTCTTCTTGTGATCTGATCTGACTTCGTGGTTTTCTTGTTCTTAGATTCCGTTGGTTCATCCTGGCAGGGTCGCCATGTAATATATGGCGATGGTGGTGGTTAATAATACGATGTTGTTGTGCGTAAAGAACGAACTCATTTATTATTCAATAAAACCTAGTTTATATACATTATGATTGTCGCTGATACAAGCAATATGCGTTTATGTAGCAGTAAACCATTGTGTTTAACAGTGAACAGTGATCATAAAATTCTATATTGCTCTCGTGTCTGACATTTTTTAATGTGCAAGTTGTCTCCACGTGGTTTCTGGAATTTTACTATCAAGTTGCAAAAACTACGGCTACCGAACAACGTCCCTCTCAAAGAGAGTACCTTGACACTGGCGAAATTGTCCTAATAAGGAGAGAAGAAAACCATTGTGTTACTGCTAAACACTGAAAGTGGCCAATTGCCATACTACACTGTTACAAGATCTGATATCTGACACAATTTGCTTTTGTGAAACTATAGCTCTCTGATTTAAATTATAAACTGAAAATAATTTAAATGACGCTCCGTGCGACCTGTTTCCATTTAAATATTTATTTTGTCCGTGATAGTTAAACCCAGTAAAATCGTAGAATTTTTTCGTAGCTAATATTATATTAAACATTGTTATTAACAATTGATAATTAAACGAACTTACCTTACATGAAGTTCTATCATAATTATCTGAGTTGATTCGTCGAATAGATTAGATTTAGAACACATGTAGTACCACGTACAGTGTCGCCAATACGCACTGAATTTTGAGAGATTTTTACTGTATAAGAAAAAAAAAATACAAAAGAGGGTATTTCGGCCGCTCAGCGCGGCGCAATCCCACTCGCATATCGTCATTTAGTTCAGAGATAGCCATTTTCAGGATATTTAACGCGTTGGGCATGTAAATGGGAGGGTGGGTGTCTAATCTATTCGACGAAGCAACTCATACAATTATGATAGAACTTCACGTAAGGTAAGTTCGTTTAATCATCGATCATCTTCATTGCTTCGTCTTCTAGATTAGATTTAGAACACATGTAGATATTGAGAGACCTCGTGCAATATCCATTAAAATGAGAAAGTTATATAATATTTAAAGACAAAAACAAAAATCATGTAATTCCAAAATTTTAAAGTTTTACAATGAAATTCATACCTATTCTACAAAAAACTGTTACTTATATAACGTAATATGTCTAGCGAAACAATTATCGTAATCTTCTATATATATATCGGCGCAACGACCACGAATATTAAATTGATTTTTAATCCTAAGTAATCCTGTTTTGCAATTAATGTTAATAAGATAATTTTCATTTCATTTCAATATAGAATCTGTCAACAATTAACTTTTAGTTCCCTTTTTATGCGCTGGCTCAGTGGCGCCATTTGATTAATACTTTCATTAAGAATCTGAATTGATTTATTCAAGGCCAAGTTTAATGTTTTATTGTTACACAAATAATTAATGTTTTATTGTTCGTCATTAACGCGAAATTACAAAAACAAGGTGATAGTTAAATAAATAAAGATTGCCTGTTGAATTGTTATTTTGTGACGTTTGAACAAGACGACCAATCATAATGCTTGGTTTGTTGCAACCAATAAGAGCGCTACAAATCAAGTGTCAGTTAGCTCCTGCTTTAAGGTTTCGTCTTATTGAAACGTATTCCGGGTTGGGCACTTTTTGCTGAGCACCCGACCTGGACGGTTGTGTATCGGAGAAAATACAAAAGCTAAGTATTGCCATCGGTTTTTATTTATTTAGTTGGTCTAGTTCATCATTGATAAACTTCACTGCTCTGCTAAGTCCATACTAAGCGGATCAAGGCCTAGGTATGGATGACGCAGGTGGCGGTGGAGGTAGCGGCGTCAACCTGGGCGGCGATGCGAACCCTGGGAGCCTTCCTACCCTTCCCTCGCCGTTATCAGAAGTGGGATCGCTTCCGGCTTCTGCCGAGCATCCTGAAAACCATGTAAGTTCTGGACCATCTAATGCTGGCAACACTTCGGGTAATCATTTACTGCAAAGTGTACCAATCGAGTTTTTCTCAAACATGATGCAGATGATGAAGCAAATGACTGACCAGATCGCCACTCATCGCGATGAGAAGGTAAAAATAAACGATATTTTTCTACCCTCCTTCGACCCGGATGCTAATGTGGGCATACGAGAATGGTGTCAACACGTATCCAAAGCGGTTGAAACCTATAAACTCAATGATTATGACGTCAGAATGAAGGTTGGTAGCTTGCTTAAAGGTCGTGCTAAGCTGTGGGTAGATAACTGGCTGGTAACCACATCGTCTTGGGATGAGCTGCGCGATAATTTAATAACTACGTTCGAGCCAGAAAATAGGTACTCGCGTGATATTGTAAAGTTTCGTGAGCATACCTATGACTCTTCAAAAGATATATCAGAGTTCTTGACACGCTCGTGGGTTCTGTGGAAACGCGTAACGAAAGACAGATTAAACAACGACGACGCTGTCGAAGCTGTTATAGGTTGCATTAACGATGAAAACCTTCGAATTAAATTACTTAGTGCCAAGGCGTCGTCCGTACCCGAATTAATTTCAGTGGCATCGGCCATACGCGTTAAGCGCTCAAATCCTTATTCGAACACCGCGTTAACCAATAAGAAACCCCGTTTATCAGATTCTCAAATCCTACCATTTTGTCAAATCTGTAAGAAAAACGGGCATATCTCACGCGATTGTCGTTTTAAACAAAGTGACAGTTTACGACCACCGCTACCGGCACTACCAACTAGCAAAACTGAGGTAACACAAAATAAACCTACCTGCACATTTTGCTCGAAGGTAGGTCATACATTTGAAACCTGCTTCAAACGTGAAAAGTCGGTAGTATCAAATGTAAATTGTGTTGGCAGCGACAAGTTGACACCGATGAAAGTCAGTATTGGCAATTTCACCGTCAACGCTGTTTTCGACAGCGGTGCAGAGTGTTCAGTGATGTGCGAGTCTGTAGCTGAGAAACTTCCAGGAAAGAGACTGCACACTGTCAACTATCTGAAAGGTATTGGTCAGTTTCCTGTAATTTCCACTGTGACATTAAAAACCGTTTGCATGATCGACGAAACCCATGTCGAGATGCAATTCTTTATTGTGCCAGATTATAACATGGGTTCGAAGATTTTAATCGGGATAGATTTGATTAAAAATACTAACCTTGACGTCCTAGTGACCGCTCATGGCGCAAAACTTGTCCGTGGGTCTTCAATAATGCATATCCAATCCCGCAATGAGATTTTCGACAAATTTGACTGTGACCTCACTGATAGTAACGAAATTGATTTGTTGCGAATTCTATTAAATAAGTACTCCCACCTATTCATTCGAGGATTTCCAACTACACGTGTTAAGACTGGTCAACTGGAGATCAGATTGAAAAATCCCGATAAATACGTTGAACGACGGCCATACCGTTTAAGCCCTGTAGAACGCGAAAAAGTTCGTAATATAATTAAGGAATTGCTGGAGCACAATATTATTCGGGAAAGTCAATCTCCATTCTCGAGTCCAATTATATTAGTGAAGAAAAAGAACGGTGACGATCGTTTATGTGTGGATTTTCGCGAGTTAAATTCGAATACACTTCGTGACCATTACCCTCTTCCACTAATATCTGACCAGATCGATCAACTTGCAAACGGACACTACTATACGACGTTTGACATGGCAGCAGGATTTCATCAGATCCCCATAGCTGAAGAGTCGATAGAGAAGACTGCATTCGTCACACCCGACGGTTTGTATGAATATCTGACGATGCCGTTTGGACTCAGCAACGCGTGTTCGGTGTATCAACGGTGCATCAACCGGGCACTCTTCCCATTGCTGGGCAGCGCGGGCATCGCTCAGGTATATGTCGATGACGTTTTAAGCAAGGCTGCGGACTTCCAACAAGGTCTATCTAACATAGAAAGAATCTTAATTGCGCTACAGGAAGCTGGATTCTCTATCAACGTAGAAAAGTCTGCATTTTTCAAACGATCGATTGAGTACTTGGGTAATGTTATATCGGACGGTGAAGTTCGCCCCAGCCCCCGTAAAGTCGAGGCTCTCGTTAAGTCTCCGATCCCGAGCAATGTAAAGCAGGTAAGACAGCTAAACGGTCTTGCTGGTTATTTTCGACGATTTATCCCGAATTTCTCTCGGGTCATGATTCCTTTATACGAATTGACTAAACAAGGGGCAAAGTGGGAATGGAATCACAGGCACGAAGAGGCGCGTGACACTATTATTAAACATCTCACTGCTTCTCCTGTTTTAACCATATTCCAGGAGGACGCGCCTATTGAGCTGTATACGGACGCCAGCAGTCTGGGCTACGGTGCCGTGCTCGTGCAGGTGCTGGACGGCCGCCGCCATGCCGTCGCCTACATGAGTCTGCGCACCACAGACGTCGAGAGCAGGTACCACTCGTACGAGCTCGAGACGCTGGCTGTGGTACGAGCTATAAAACACTTCCGCCAATACTTGTATGGCCGCAAATTTAAGGTAATTACAGATTGTAATGCTCTTAAAGCTTCCAAACACAAAAAAGAACTCCTGCCTCGCGTGTACCGCTGGTGGTCGTTTCTCCAGAATTACGACTTTGAGGTAGAGTATCGGAAGGGAGAGCGGCTGCAACACGCCGATTTTTTTAGTCGAAATCCAAGTTCGATGGAGGTCAATATTATGACTAGAAACCTTGACTGGCTAAAAGTAGAGCAGCACCGAGATGACGCTCTACGTCCTATAATAGATTCATTGGAGCGTAATGAGCGCGTAAGCAATTATAATATGGAGGACGGTGTTCTGAAACGCTTGCAGTCTGTCCCTTTACTGGGAGAAATCAACACTGCAGTGGTTCCGAAAGCTTTTCAGTGGAGTCTCATCAACAGCTACCACAACTCTCTCAAGCACGCTGGATGGGAAAAGACGTTGCAAAAGGTGAGAGATTCTTATTGGTTTGATAAAATGAGCAAAATCATTCGTACCTTCGTGGATAATTGCATAGTATGTAGGACTTCCAAAGGTCCTTCAGGAGCGGTACAAGCTGAGCTCCATCCCATCCAGAAGCCTACGGCAGCTTTCCAAGTCGTTCACATGGATATTACTGGTAAATTGGGCACTACCGGACAGCACGAATATGTGGTTGTTACCATAGATTCCTTCTCTAAGTACGTGTTACTTCATAACGTCACTAATAAAAACCCATCTAGCACACTGGCAGCACTGAAGCGAGCAGTACATTTGTTCGGGACCCCTGAACAAATAATAGTAGATGGAGGCCGCGAGTTTCTTGGAGACTTTAAGACCTACTGTGACAGGTATGGTATAAACATTCACGCTATATCGCCAGGAGTAAGCCGAGCTAATGGTCAGGTAGAGCGCGTAATGGCCACACTCAAAACTGCATTGGTAATTATTAACAATTACGAAACCGTACACTGGCACACTGCTCTGGACAGCCTCCAGCTTGCGATGAACTGTACACCGCACCGGGTCACTGGCGTTGCCCCACTCACGCTGCTCACCCGCCGCCAGCACTGCGTGCCCCCAGAACTCTTAAACCTGGTCAACATCGAAGAACAGTCAATCGACGCGGATCGGCTGCAACAGGCCGTCAGTCAGCGCATTACTGCCGCTGCACAAAAAGACAAAGCAAGGTTTGACAAGACAAAGGCGAAAATTTTTCATTTTCAGAGAGGGGACTACGTACTGTTAAAAAATAATCCCCGTAACCAGACTTGTCTAGATCTCAAATTTAGTGACCCTTATGAAATTGTCAGAGTCCTGGAGCACGATCGCTACTTGGTGAAGAAGGTGGTCGGTCGCGGGCGGCCGCGCAAAGTGGCACACGACCAGCTGCGCCGCGCCCCGCAGCCGGGCGAGCAGGCGGCCATATCGGCGCACGAAGAAGACTTCACACCTGCCGAGCTCCAACCCGCCGCGCACGCTCCACGCTCCCCGCAGCCCGGGTGCAGTCACACTCCACCTGGGCCACAGCAACCCTCCGCAGATCTTATCCTTCGGACGGATTCATCTGACGCCGAAAAATCTTAAGACACGTGAGTCTCCAAATTATTTATTTATCTGCTTCAACCCTATTATCTAGTATGGGTTCGATTCCTGTACCAACATAAGTTAGTAAATAATTAACCGTTTGCTCATTAGTTATTTAAAAGGTCATAAAACAAAAGGTTACATTACAATGCAGAGTACGTACGTACGAGTATGTTATTATTTCTAAACATCCCAATTCTAGAGCCTCTGTGTACCACGGTCACGTGACCTAGAGCACAGCATCGACCCCACCTTTTCCTTAGAGCCTCTGTGTACCACGGCGTACGAGACCGCCCAGAGCACAGCACCGAACCTTATTCTTAAAAGTATTTGCATAAATTATTTTACTCTAGAGCCTCTGTGTACCACGGTTTAATAAAAACCCAGAGCACAGCATCGACCTTTACAACTTTCCTTTATCCCCTGCGTACCACGGCTTAAAAGACAGCTCAGAGCGCAGCATCATTCCCTTATAAAGCATTGTTGTCGTAGTGAGACGCACAACAATGGTATCAAACAATGATTAAGATAATAATAATGTTGGACATGTGGAGGTGTACTGACAGCAAAATTTATTTGAATTATTCTACGCATCATAAGTAGCACCACTAACGCTAAATAAAGTAGTACGCACTACTAAGAATACTGTGTGCAGGTGTGTATACTTGCCCCAACTAATTCAAAATGCACACAATTTTTGCTACCTGCTGTTCTGAGGCCTGTGCTCTACTGTGGCACGTTTACAGGCCGAGATGATGATGGTGTTGATGATGATGATGATGATGATGATGATGATGATGATGATGATGTTACTACTAAGTAGCGCTTAATTTAGCTACGCTTCCAGCTGAGTGACTCTACTTTACGTCACTGCGCTGCTTATATAGTCAAGTAGACAGCTAGGTAGTGCCTGCTTACGGATACCTAGCTCAGATAACTTTTCTCTTTACAGACAATGTCCAGTGCAGTGCAGAGCGCGCACCGCCTGTCAGAACGGCCGTATCGGCGCAACGACCACGAATATTAAATTGATTTTTAATCCTAAGTAATCCTGTTTTGCAATTAATGTTAATAAGATAATTTTCATTTCATTTCAATATAGAATCTGTCAACAATTAACTTTTAGTTCCCTTTTTATGCGCTGGCTCAGTGGCGCCATTTGATTATTACTTTCATTAAGAATCTGAATTGATTTATTCAAGGCCAAGTTTAATGTTTTATTGTTACACAAATAATTAATGTTTTATTGTTCGTCATTAACGCGAAATTACAAAAACAAGGTGATAGTTAAATAAATAAAGATTGCCTGTTGAATTGTTATTTTGTGACGTTTGAACAAGACGACCAATCATAATGCTTGGTTTGTTGCAACCAATAAGAGCGCTACAAATCAAGTGTCAGTTAGCTCCTGCTTTAAGGTTTCGTCTTATTGAAACGTATTCCGGGTTGGGCACTTTTTGCTGAGCACCCGACCTGGACGGTTGTGTATCGGAGAAAATACAAAAGCTAAGTATTGCCATCGGTTTTTATTTATTTAGTTGGTCTAGTTCATCATTGATAAACTTCACTGCTCTGCTAAGTCCATACTAAGCGGATCAAGGCCTAGGTATGGATGACGCAGGTGGCGGTGGAGGTAGCGGCGTCAACCTGGGCGGCGATGCGAACCCTGGGAGCCTTCCTACCCTTCCCTCGCCGTTATATATAAAAGAAAGTCGTGTTAGTTACACCACTTATAACTCAAGAACGGCAGAACAGATTTGGCTGAAAATTGGTAGGGAGGTAGCTTAGAGCCAGGAGACGGACATAGCATACTTTTTATCCCGATATTCCCACGGGATAGGGATAAAATCTTGAAATAACAACCACTGGGCTTGGAGTCATTAAATTTGGTATGTAGGTAGGTGGACGTCTGGAATTACTCATAGGCGACTTTTTGACCCGATATTCCCACGGGATACCTAGGGATGAAATCTCGAAATAACAACCACTGGGACTAGAGCCATGAAATTCGGTATGTAGGTAGCTTGACCAATGAAATAATACATATGCTATTTTTTAACCCGATATTCCCACGGGATAGGGTTAAAATCTTGAAATAATAACCGCTACGCTTAGCGTCATGAAATTTGGTATATAGGTAGTTGGCCGTCTAGAATAACACACAGGCCACTTTTTGGCCCAATATTCCCACGGGATACCTAGGGATAAAATCTAGAAATAACAACCGCTGTGCTTAGAGCCATGAAATTTAGTATGTAGGTAGCTGGACCTCTGGAATAATAGATAGGCTACTTTTTATCTCGATATTCCCACGGGATAGGGATAAAATCTTGAAATAATAACCGCTGGGCTAAGAGTCATGAAATTTGGTATGAAGGTAACTCGATGTCTAGAATAACACATACGCTACTTTTTATCCGGATATTCTCACGGGATAGTTTTGAACTATTTTGAAAACAAATGACTTTCTGCCAAGTACCTATCATGCGGCGCATTCTTCTTGGCAATGATGGTCTTTCCGAAAGCGCTGGTAGTTTAAAAAATGACGTATAAAAGTGCCCATTGCGGCCTATTTACTGAATAAATGATTTGAATTTGGATAGGCAACATTTTTGAAATTTCAGCACTGGGTTTAGAGTCTTGAATTTTGTACAGCTATTCACAACACAACCTCAATGAAGGAAGACCACGATATAAATTTTGGAAATTGCCAGGGGAATTTTTTAAAATCCTGAAAATTTCAAGTGCAACTACCAGACCGATTAGTTTACGCGTGCGAAGCCGCGGGTAAAAGCTAGTTAATTATATTTCTCTTATGAAATTTACCTCATGCAAGAACAATGAATACCTCATGTTTGGGAAGAGCCGCTCCATCCGGTGGTCTTCCTGACCAAGTTCAAGTTGACTTCCAGGCTGTGGGCCTTGGAGGTCGACAAGTGTTGTAGGCCGTAAACATCGTTAAGTCTATTCCACACCCACCTAAAGTCATTCTAATGCAGTGACAAGTACACTGAAAAAAACGAGCTACTTATTACGTGACTTTCAACAGTGCCGTACGTAGCTAGGATTCCACTATTACGCTTTGTGCCGGCTACATGCCGCGTACGTAGTTGTCAGTACATAGTCGGCCCCATTACGCGCGTCATGTAGCGGGCCCGTTACTTACGAGTGGCTTTCCCAGCTACTTACGTACGTAGTTCGTATTCGGCTACGTACAGATAATGAGTATGCAAATTCAAGCTGTTTTGCATTATTATACAAAAGCGGGTAAAGCCTTAAGCATGGAGCAGCATACGTTGGTACTGCTAAAGCACTGGTATTATGAAGGAGCCGCTACAGTATGACATGTTGCGGCATACGTCGATTTTGCATTAGCACTGGTACTTTACCGATGCCGCTACATTATATAATGTTGCGACATACGTTGGTACTGCAGTAGCACTGGTACTGTATAGGTGCCACTACTGCGGCATACGTTTGTACTGCGGTAGCACTGGTACTGTACAGATGCCGCTACATTACAGCATGTTGCGGCATACGTTTGAACTGCGGTAGCACTGGTACTTTACAGATGCCGCTACATTATAGCATGTTGCGGTATACGTTTGTACTGTGGTAGCACTGGTACTGTACAGATACCGCTACAGTACAGCATGTTGCGGCATACGTTTGTACTGCGGTGGCACTGGTATTTTACAAATGCCGCTACATTACAGCATGTTGCGGCATATGTTTGTACTGCGGTAGCACTTGTACCTTACAGATGCCGCTACATTATAGCATGTTGCGGCATACGTTTGTACTGTGGTAGCACTGGTGCTGTACAGGAACCGCTACAGTACAGCATGTTGCGGCATACGTTTGTACTGTGGTGGCCCTGGTATTTTACAAATGCCGCTACATTACAGCATGTTGCGGCATATGTTTGTACTGCGGTAGCACTGGTACTGTACAGATACCGCTACATTACAGCATGTTGCGGCATACGTTTGAACTGCGGTAGCACTTGTACCTTACAGATGCCGCTACATTATAGCATGTTGCGGCATACGTTTGTACTGTGGTAGCACTGGTGCTGTACAGGAACCGCTACAGTACAGCATGTTGCGGCATACGTTTGTACTGTGGTGGCCCTGGTATTTTACAAATGCCGCTACATTACAGTATGTTGCGGCATACGTTTGTACTGCGGCAGCACTGGTACTGTACAGGTGCTACTACATTACAGCATATTGCGGCATACGTTTGTACTGCGGTAGTACTGGTACTTTATAGATGCCGCTACGTTACAGCATGTTGCGGCATACGTTTGTACTGCAGTAGCACTGGTACTGTACAGATGCCGCTACATTATAGCATGTTGCGGCATACGTTTATGCTGTGGTAGCACTGGTACTGAACAGATGCCGCTACATTACAGCATGTTGCGGTATACGTTTGCACTGCGGTAGCACTGGTACTTTACAGATGCCGCTACATTATAGCATGTTGCTGCATACGTTTGTACTGCGGTAGCACTGGTACTGAACAGGAGCCGCTACATTACAGCATGTTACAGCATACGTTTGTACTGCAGTAGCACTGGTACCGTACAGGTGCCGCTATATGAAAGCATGTTGCAGCATACGTCTGTACTGTAGTGGCACTGGTACTGTACAGATGCCGCTACATTACAGCATGTTGCAGCATACGTCTGTGCTGTAGTGGCATTGGTACTGTACAGATGCCGCTACAGTACAGCATGTTTCAACATACGTTTGTACTGCAGTAGCACTGGTACCGTACAGGTGACGCTACATGACAGCATGTTGCAGCATACGTCTGTACTGTAGTGGCACTGGTACTGAACAGATGCCGCTACATTACAGCGTGTTGCAGCATACGTTTGTACTGCAGTAGCACTGGTACCGTACAGGTGCCGCTACGGTACAGCATGTTGCAGCATACGTTTATACTGCAGCAGCATTGGTACTGTACAGGTGCTGCTACATTACAGCATGTTGCAGCATATGTTTGTACTGCAGTAGCACTGGTACTCTACGGGTTGTAACGTTCGGGCCCAGGACGTGGTTTATGTTTATAATTAAAAAGAAAACAACCATCAACATATGTTCAACATATGTTTTTGTACTGGAAATGTTAATTTATCACCTATTGTACCATATTTTATGTGAATAAAGACAATTTGAATTTGAATTTGAATTTGAACCGAAGTCAACAACAATAAAGAAAATATTTATTTATAAAAAAATAAGGTCGTGGGAGTCTATGCCCGACGGTTTTGCCGTCGTAGATCGGTACTCCCCTGAGGGTGGTGGTGAAGGCAGCGGTCGATGGAGTGTGCTGAAGTGGTACAGCCTGGGGAGCGCCGGGGCAGCAGGTGAAGAGTATTTTCGTAGTAAATAACTAGCCGTAATGTAGCACCCTGTGGATGAACGTCCACCGGTTAAAATCTATATGAGCTCCTCCGCTGATAGTGAACCCCTTGATGATATGTGCCTAGGAATGAGGAGAAGCCGAAAGCAATTGGTGTAGCGGTGTTCACTATCAGAATGGAGTTACAATTATCCAGGAAAAAGATTAAGCAAGAATTACGTTTTATATTATTTTTCTTAAATAAAAGAGGGTAGGTAAATAAGCTGATGCAATAATAAAAATAAAAATGCTAGTTTATTACTTCTAGACCAGGTTTAAGCACTAACTAGCAGTTACAGCTAAGCGTAGAATGTTCCGTGCACTATAACGATAACACTTATTTATTTATTAATGCCGATTCCGCTTCTGATTAAAGCGGTGTACATTCACCGTAACAATTTATTTACGGAAGCGGTATCGAATACAATTAAATGATTTTAAGCACAACCTAGTGTTTAAAATGAGCACTAACTTATAGTTAAGCAATGATTATAATATTTGTTCAACACTTACCCTATTGGGGTGCGAGACGACACTTAAAGGATTTTACTTAACGAGTAAAATTTACAAATACGTCGTAGGGACGAATAAATTAAATAAAAGATTTAATAAATTGAATTTAGTAAAACTAATGCACTGTGATTCGTGTAGAATAAGCTAGATGGACAAAAGTCACTTTCGAATTCCGATGTAATTCTTGTTGACATACAATCAAGACACCTATACATCAAGATATCCACAAGTTGTTTTTATAGTATATCCTCATATCCTATCTATCTTCTATATATATAAAATTCAAAGTCCTGACTGACTGACTGACTGACTGACTGACTGACTGACTGACTGACTGATATATCAACGCACAGCCCAAACCACTGGACCTAGAGACTTGAAATTTTGCACATAGATAGCTTATACAATGCCGGCATCCACTAAGGAAAGATTTTTGGAAATTCCCACGGGATCAGAAAAAATCAGGATTTATATATTCGATTCGGAATGACCCTATCTCAGTAACTATAATAACTAGACGCTTCAAATTTGATACACAAGTAGATATTACATTACTTAAAACATTAATTTCAGGATTTTTGGAAATTCCCACGGGATAAGGAAAAACAAGATTTATATATTCAGTTCAACGGAATTCCATGAACAATTAATTACTAGATTCTTCAAATTTGACATAGAAGTAGGTGATTATAATAGAAAAAAATCATTTTAAGGATTTTTGGAAATTGCCAGGGGAAAAGGAAAAAACGGGGATTTATATTTAGTTCAACGGGATGGATTTTTCGTTTTACTGGTCGTAGAAAACTGAAATTTAGCATTTAGGTTCCCTTGGGGGTTGTAGGGGAGCACTACAAAAGAATTTCCCGAAATTCTTACGAGAGCGGTGTAAGGGAATTTCCCAATATTCTGTGAAGGGAACGAGAAAAAACGGGATTTTTCGTTTTACTGGACGCAGAAAGCTGAAAATCGGTATGCAAATTGCTTGGGAAGTGTAGAGGAGCATTGAGAGAGGACTTAAAAACGGCAACGGGAAAAACGGGATTTTTCGTTTTACTGGTCGTAGAAAGCTGAAATTTGGGAAGTGGATTCCTTGGGGAGTGTAGGGCAGCGTTGAGACAGAATTTCCCGAAAATTATTACGAGAACTGGAAAATCGGGATTTTTCTTTTTCCTTATTATTTATTTAAAAAAATCTTTTTTTATTTGAATGAGTATGCTCCCGAAGTGGTCCATTGTCACCAAATCAGGATCTAGTGACGGGATCATGGGGAAATCGAGGGCAACCCTCAAATTTTGTAGTCACGCATTACGTTTAATCTAAATAATAATATATAAAACTCAAAGGTGACTGACTGACTGACATAGTGATCTATCAACGCACAGCCCAAACCACTGGACGGATCGGGCTGAAATTTGGCATGCAGGTAGATGTTATGACGTAGGCATCCGTTAAGAAAGGATTTTTGGAAATTCCCACGGGAACGGGAAAAATCGGGATTTATATCTTCGATTCCAAATGACCCTATCTCAGTAACTATAAAAACTAGACTCTTAGGTATTACATTAACTAAAATATATATTTCAGGATTTTTAGAAATTCCCGCGGGATAAGGAAATAACGGGATTTATATATTCAGTTCAACGGAATTCCATGAACAATAATTATTAGACTCTTTAAAATTTCCAATAAAAATAGGTGATTACAATAGTAAAAAACGATTTTAAAGGATTTTCAGAAATTCCCACGGGGGGATAAGAAACAACGGGATTTATATTCAGTTCAACGGGATGGATTTTTCATTTTACTGGTCGTAGAAAACTAAAATTTAGCATTTAGGTTCCTTGAGGAGTGTAGGGGAGCAATACAAAAGGATTTTCCGATATTCTGACGGAAACGGGAAAAAAAGGGATTTTTCGTTTTACTGGTCGTAGAAGGCTTAAACTTGGCATGTAGGTAGGTTGCTTGAGGAGTGTAGGGAAGCATTAAAGAGATAAGTTCCCGAAATTCCCACGGGAAAGAGAAAACACGGGATTTTTTTCATTTTACTGGACGTAGAAAGCTGAAAATCGGCATGTAGATTGTTTGGGGAGTGTAGAGGAGCATTGAAAGAAAATTCCCACGGGAACGGGAAAAAACGGGATTTTTCGTTTTACTTACTGGTCATAGAAAACTGAAATTTGGCATTAAGGTTATTTGGGGAGTGTGAGGGAGCACTACAAAAGAATTCCCCGAAATTCTGACGGGAACAGGAAAAAACGGGATTTTTCGTTTTACTGATCGTAGAAATCTAAAATTCGGCATGTAGGTTGCTTGGGGAGTACAGAGGAGCATTAAGAGTGGAGTTTTCAAAATTCCTATGGGAACGGAATAAAACGGGATTTTTCGTTTTACCGGTCGTAGAAAACTGAAATTTTGCATTTAGGTTCTTTGGGGAGTATAAGGGAGCATATTATTTATGTTTATACTGTGTTCTTGTTCTGATGTAGTGTGTTTTTGTTGTAAATAAATGTTGTGAGTTTGAGATTGATAAAAGAATTACACCCCTGACCTGAAGATGTGAAAGAGGGCTTCAAAAATGATTTTTAGATTCGAAAAATTAAAAATTATATAATCCTCAGAAAAATCAAAACACAAAAATAAAGATCATAGAAAGTAAATCTGTGTACCGCAAATTTAACGCGAGCGAAGCCGCGGGCAAAAGCTAGTATTATCAAATATTTATTATGGACGGTGAATTTAAGGGTGAGTACTATATTTCGCAATGTTTTTTTTATTTACATTTGCAAACAAATATTATTTATATGGAGCCTGTTATGTAAAGTTACGTTATATTTGTACCGTTTTTTGAATTCAAACGCAAAAGTTTACATGTCTCCGAATGTCACCTCTTTGAAAATTAAATGAAATATGCACATTACTATGTACTTACTGGGAACAGCAATTTTGAGTGCGATATCTTTGCACATCAATTTTTTTTTTTTGAGAACATATCATCTCTGTTTAAAAACTTATTTTTTTGAAGTATGGGTGAGAAACCCGAAAGAATTCCGAAATGACGAGCTCTTTCACTTTGTGGTTTTAGGATATGACCTAAGTGGAGTAACAGGTGAATCCTTGAGAAATTTAAAGTTGAAAATTTCCCAAATTTCCAAAAAAATCGCGTAGAAATAGATAGGTTGTGGTAAAAACAAGGAACGCTTTTTAGTTAAGTTTTCTGAGTGGTTAAAGAGTGATACATCGTTTACAGGTACTTAATTACACGCTGTAGGTACCCTCTGGATCTAGACTTTCCAAACCTGGTAGACCACAAAAAGAGTTCAATGACTCCAGCGTCAAAACAAAACGAAGGCGGGTGGCCGACTTAATAAATGCAAGAAGTACCTCGGAGCTAGTATACGCTGCTGAAGTATCTACACGTTCTTCTGGAAAAAGAAATGCAGGTCTAATAATTAAAAAAGTTGGCGACGGACCAGAAATGGACAATTAAAAAAAAAAGGTTCTGCAGATAGTTGTGAACCAAGGTGTTTATCGAGTTTGGAAGCCTTAGCGTACTATGTCGATAGCAAGTCAACTACTTACGTAATCAGACTCGAAAATGCAGCAGCCTAGTTTTGAATTAGATTGATTACCTATTACTTTCGTTTGTAAATAAAGTTACTCTAGCCAACCTACCCACTAAAATTGTCGCATACTCTTAAATTATCTAAATCTTGCGGATATACGATAAAACATTACGATTTAATCATTTACATCAGCAAAATCGCAGTTCGAAACAATAACATTGCAACCAATTTAAACTGACCCCAGTTCCAATAGTAAATGGCGGTGGAAAGGAGTCAAGTTATGTTGGTTTGTATTAAATGGCTAATATAGCTAATTTCGTAATTTTACTTATTATGGTGATAAATCATAAAGAATCGTAACGTTTAAATTTCCTAAAAAGACTCAAATAATTTTGTCCATCTAGCTTGTTCTACACGAATCACTGTGTAATGTCAGCGCGTAAAACGACACGTAGCGGAGCTAGTGAACGCAGCCGGCACAGGTTTATTACAATGAGGAGATAGCTCGTAAGTGCCGCAGCGCGGGCGCATCGAAATTCTGCATTTAGAGTAAACAAAAGGCGCGCTTTACCCAATGAGCGCGTCGGTCTGGATCACGCCACTAAGTGGTTTATAGTCGCGTAGACAAGTGTTAGCGTTGTGTTGTTATTTTATAATTAGACATCGGATTATATGCATTTGCATGTTTGCATATGCAAATGCATATAATCATATTTTTATAGCATTATTGCATATTTCGGTATTTTTTCGTTGACAGTGCATATTTCAGTTGTTTTACGTGTTAGGCGTAGTGTATTATGCTGTCGAAACGCTTAAACTATCTACGAAAAACTTATTTTTGTTGAAATAATGCCACAGTAAAAAAATACCCTGACTTTAATGGAATTTTGGATAAAACAAAATTTCCAAAATTCATCAAAAAAATATCAAATCGATCAACATGTTCCCATTTAGCTGCAGAAATAGAAAATATGTATATACTTACATATAAATATAATGTAAAATAATGTAAATTGTTAATAATGAATGGTTTTTGATTGTGCATATTTTGTGCATATTTCGCCCTTTTTTAGTGCATATTTGCATGCATTTTGATAGTGCATATAATCCGATGTCTATTTATAATTATAATTAGGTTTAAGTTATATATAATATGTATGTTAGTGTTTTTATTAGTTCTAAGTTTTTGGTTTAGATTATAAGTGTTTTATTATTATTACTAGCTTTTGCCCGCGGCTTCGCTCGCGTTAAATTTGGGGTAACACAGATTTACTTTCTACGATCTTTATTTTCGTGTTTTAATTAATTTTCGGAGGATTAGGTATATTTGCAAATTTTCCAATTCAACTTTGAAGCTCTTTTTCACATCTTCAGGTCAGGGGTGTAATATTAGTAAACCTACTTGTTTCTTTTGCCTGCGACTTCCTACCTACGCAACATAGGATTCCCGTGGGATAAAAATAAGTGAATTCAATAGAAAACCACACTTGCCACGATTGAATTGAAACAGGCTTCTATTATTTAGGGTATCGATTTCCAGCATTACTGCATTCACAATCGAGAAGCAAGCCCCGGACGGTTCCCGCAGGAAGCAGACCGTCATCAACACCGAGGACCGAGCAAAAAGAAAAAAGGACCAATCCGGTTCTGAGCGTTATCGCACTCATCATCGCTATCGCTCTGCAAAAGAGTTTCCAGTCGAGAATCACCATCCAGAAACATTTTCTCCTAGCGTTCCAAAATAGTTGCTGGTCTGAGAGGGGAGGTGTTATGTACGCTACGTGCCTACGGATCGCTAATCTAGTGACATCGCAACTGCCACCTTGTGCCGTACGGAAAATAAGCCCGGACAGGGTTACAGCCAAGGGGCAATGCGGAATGTCTGAATAAAACTGAAAGTAGCTGTTGCTACACTGAAAATACATAAATATTGTCTGGAGGCGTGCTCTGAATAATTAGGGCTCTATCTAAAGGATATAAATTAAAAATGTTAGTATGTAAACACAATCTTTATTGCTCTTTCGACTCTATACAGCGTAAAGTTATATAAATATGTGAAACCACTTGTAGTAGATTACCAGACAATTTACAAAAATAGTTTTAGCTCAGCCGCAAGCGGGTGTGATGCAGAAGGCGGTTCTTATATTCTAGTTTCACAATTTATTTAAGCCTAATGGTGTTAGTCCCTAAGGAAATCAAAAATTGCCATCAATTTCAATTTTCAACTACTGAATTTAAATCATAACTTGCCTAATTAATATACATAAATGTTTTACAGACCTGGCCAGAAGCTACCTCCCTATGACACCAGTCCGGCAGCCGAAGGACGACCACAGTGCGAGACAAACGCGATGCTCTGGGGCGTCGTCTCTATGTGCTGACCCTGGTGCTGGCCGCACGGGTCCCACAGGATGCAGAACAGTCTTCTGGTCTCAGCAACGGAAGAAAAGACGTGGCAGGAGCTATGTGCAGAAGGCACCGTCAAGGCAATGATGCAACAGAAAAATGGCTAGTTCTCGGAACACAGAAATGAATAACTAGCCCGGAAATTGGAGTTTATCTAAACCTTAAGCTCTCAACTGGAGGTGCAAAAATATAAGGTCTAAACCCAAATGATGTGCATCATCATGCCACAAAATTAATTTAGAAAATTCGAAACGGAATTTTAATGAACCTCAAAAGTTTAAATAATAACTAAATTGAAGAATAAACTAAAAATTAAATGAAGATATTAAACAAAAACCCTAACCGACTGGAAGGAAGAAGAAATTGCTTCGATTAGATACTTGCAAAAGGGCAAAAGCATGTGGCAAAGAGGTTAAGTGATCTGAATGATTCTTACCGGAGTAAATCAACTGAAGCCCAGGATTAACTCGACGCTGGTCTTCCCACCCTCAGCCGCATGCAAGAAATTGTTTGCTGAAATTAACCACAGGGATGAGAATAATGCCGCATGAACTACACTGAATCTAATCAATATTTTAGTAACCAAATTTACTTACAATTCACTTGCTGCACAAAAATAGGATTTAAATGGGCTGCGTTTGCGCCACTAAGCCACAATAATTCAGAATGGAGGCTGCCACCCTCGTCTCTTCTTCGATGGAAAATGCTAAATATCTCACGCATGATGGAGGCCTAAGTTAAGAGGAATGGAGGCTCCAGTACAGCCCTACTCAAAGTCTGTATGAACATCGCTTGGACTATGAAAAGCCCCTAAGAAATTCCCCCGAATCCCACCAATTGTGGGGAAAACATTTACTATGCCAAATTATGACTAGATGTTATTAGCCTTCGATTCTGTATCAAATCCTGATGAATGTAAATTAAATAAATGTTATTCCACAAATAAATAAATAAGTTCTATTTCCCCCGAAATCCGATAAAAATCCCTGAACTGACATCCCTACAAAATTGTTTACTTAAATGCTCCAATCAGAGATGACCCCGTCAACACAATCCTTCTTCCAGTTACCAGCTGGAAAAAATATATTGAAATAATTGCCAGATTAATCGAATCTCGGGCAGTTCGAGTCATGGAAGAAAACACAACGTTACAATACCCCCCTTCCCCACTTAAGGTTCAACGTAGGTGAACCGTACGCTGCCCTCAGCGCTCTGCTCTACAACCTAGGAGGTCAAAAAAATCTCCCATGCAAGAACCAACCCAAGGCTCGAACAACCTATGCAGCTACAGAACATAACTCAAATGTTTAGAAAAATGCCTATCAAAATTAAAACTATGATTGTGCTTAATGAATCTATTTTAAAGGACAAAAATGTATATAACATCCAAGAGTATGGATTACCAAAGTTATATACCAAAAACCTTTCTATCTTACTAAAAACCAAAATAACCAAAATGCAACCATTCCATATTTGTGAACCAAACCATTAGCATCCCCAGCACAACGGCAATGTTGTGCTGAAGAGGCTAATTACCAACAGCCAGGACCGATGTTCAGCATTCCTCAATATAGACTCTTCTTGTCCGGGCGAAACCTAACACAAAAGTCATAACTACTATCAAAACCTAACGAAATATAAACAAAACCTTTGTTCCGAAATATCTCTACCTAAACATCTCGTAAAAGTTACTAAATATAAACAAAACCCTTCACCAAGATTACCTAAACATCTTGGATACAAATTCATTGTCTCCAAGGAATTATAAAACCAAAATATCCGCTACCTGCAGTCTGAGGAAACGAAATCTATCTCGCCCGGGCTCGAGATACCAAAACAAAATAATCACGTGCAACAAAACATCGCATCCACTCATGCACGGAACCCCGTTAAGTTGAATGCGAAACACGGATTGACATAACTATTATAACTTGGTGAGGTACCCTAGGTACCAAAGGTATACATAACTTTGCTTGTGCACATATTAAAGACTACTCTTGATGATGTTGAGTTAAGATAGAGCCGCCCTAAGAATTCATCATTATCTACCTAAATACTCTATCATACATCACGCTTACAGTAGTAGTGCGACAGCTATGACTGTGCACCACACCTAACAGTTTGTGATTAAATATATCGTTATATTTAACACTCAAATGCTAAGCTCTTATCTTAAAGAATTGATCCAAGTAACGTCAGTGTTTCGAACCATGGCAGCACGGCAGCCGGCCGAAGCAAACGGCCGTGCGTCCACCGCTCGAATCACCTCTGCTACTGTGACGTCTTCTCACGCGTAGTCAACAATGGCGGCGCGGCGATCAAAATAAATCGTAATGCGGGCCGCGCGTCCACTGTTCACCAGCTGAGTGGAAACGTTTTTACGCTTTCAGGTCTTTAATGTGCCAAGAACCAATAGGATGACCATCCATCCTCTCCAATTCATAAACTAAAGGAGACAAGACTTTCTTAACTCTACATTTTACGTACTTTGGCGCGAGCTTTGCCATTTTAAATTTTTGTGCGTCACTTTGTACGTAAGAACGTTTCCAAACTACGTCCCCTTCTGAAAATTTAGCTGAACGGCGTCTTAAATTGTAGTACTTAGAGTTAGTGCTATGCGCTTTTAAAAGATGAGACCTAACCTGCTCAAAAATTGATTTTAAACATCCGAATTCACCGGCATACTCCTCCCGCGGAACGCCAACGCTATAATCTTGATCGGTGTCTCGGTAGAATGACCCATTTATGACTGGTTCTCTAGCGTGTACTAGGAAGAATGGAGAAAACCCCGTGGACTCGTTCACTGCACTGTTTATGGCGAACTGAATACGGTGCAGGTGCTCGTCCCAGGAGCGGTGGTTTTCTTCTACGTAAGAAGCTACTGCAGTCATAATAACTTTGTTATAGCGCTCGACCAAATTCACTTGAGCCGTGAAGCGTGGGCCATAATGTACTTCTGGTACATTGTACTTTTTCAGGAGTTGCCTGAATTCTGTACCTGTAAACTGGACTCCGTTGTCAGTTACAACGGTTTCTGGTACCCCATGTGCCAAGATAACGTGGTTCTCAAAATGTTTGGCAACTAAAGCACTAGTTGCACGGCGAAGTGGAAACATCAGAGTGTATTTCGAAAAGCAGCATGTCACTACAAACAAAAACGTGTAACCCGACCGAGATCGCGGTAGTGGACCTACTAAATCTATCGAGACTACTTGAAATGGTCTATGACATACCTTTGGCTGGCCCATCAACCCTGGAGTCAGTTTTTGTGAATGCTTGTAGGCAGAACAAACATCACACGCCTTTACAAATTCAACGACATCCTTATGCATGCCAGGCCAAAAATATGTCAAAGACAACCGCCGATGAGTTTTGAAAACTCCTAAATGCGCGGCTGTAGGCTCGCAATGATTTTCTTTTAAAATTTTCAATCAGTCGCACTTCGGCACTACCACCTTCCAGTCGAATTCACTAAGTAAATTGTATTTACTTTTACATAATCTAAGTAATACGCCGTCCTTAATACAAAAATTCGGAAAGTTTGCAGGAAATGACTTACAACTGTTCAAAATGTTTTCGTACCACGGGTCGTTCATAACGTCATTCGTGCTCGTCGCGTTAATAGCGTCAACCTTCATGAGCCTAGACAACGCGTCAGGTACTTCATTGTCGGTGCCTTTCCTGTGCTCAATTTCAAAATCATATTGAGACAGTCTGCACCCCCAACGAGCTAAACGGCCTGAGGGTTCTCCAGATTCATGAACCACTTAAGTGACGCATGGTCAGTTATGACCTTAAAATGACGCGAGCCCAAATACGCCTGAAATTTCTCTACAGAAAACAAAACAGCTAAAGCCTCCCTCTCGGTCGCGCTGTAATTTCGTTCGTTTTTATTTAAAGAACGACTGACGTAAGCGATAGGATGCTCGTGTCCATCGATGGTTTGACTAAGCATGCCACCCAATCCATATGAAGAAGCATCGCAGTGCACAACAAAAGGCTTACTAAAATCTGGCACTGCCAAAATAGGTGCCGACACCAATGCGTTCTTCAATGAATTGAAGGCCTGTTCTGCTTCTTCAGTCCACCGAAAGGCAGGAACATTCTTCCCTTTCGCCGTAAGTTTATTTAAAGGGGCGGCTATAGTCGAAAAGTTTCGAATAAATCGACGGTACCACGAGCACGTCCCTAAAAATACCTTAACTTCCCGAAAAATTCAAATGGAAAAATGGGAAAATTCAAAATTGCCGCGACTTTTTCGGGATCAGTACGCAATCCGAACTCATCTACGACATATCCAAGGTACTTCAGAGAGTTTCTGAAGAACTTGGACTTCTCAAAATTAATCGTTAAATTGGCAATTTTCAATTTTTCCAAAACTCTATTCAAAAGTACCAAATGGGTCTGAAAATCTGATGAACAGATCACAATGTCATCAATATAACAAAAGGCTAAACCGTTTTCGATGTCACTCGTAATGTTGTGATCGATCAACCTATCCATGAGCCGCTGCTGTCTTGCAGGTGCTCCACATAACCCAAAAGGCATAACTTTAAATTTAAAAAGTCCGCGACCCGGTACGGAAAAACTAGTATTTTCCTGTGAACTTTCTGCCAAAGGTATTTGCCAGAATGAGGAACTTAAATCGATCGACGTCAGGTACCTCGCTTCTTTTAAACTGTCTAAAATCTGCGGAATGTACGGAATAGAATAAGAGTCCCCCTTCGTGACCGAATTTAATTTCCTACAATCTAAACAAAAACGCCAGTCACCGTTTGACGCACTAATAACGCAGGGTTATTCCACGGACTTTCGCAAGGGGTAACTACGTCTAACTGAAGCATCCTATCGAGCTCGGCGCTTAAAACTGCACGTTTTTCCGGTGAAAGTGGGTACTGTTTCACCTTTACCGGTGGCGCATCACCAGTGTCGATAGTGTGCTCAGCCAAACTAGTTCTACCTAGCCCCTTTTCCTCAAAAGAAATGTCCCTAAATTTCCTCACTACTGCGTCTGCTAGTTCACGCTGTGCCGGTGTCAAATGATCGTATGACTGAATCGTATGTACTGGTTCTGAATTAATACCACAGTTCCTGAAGTACGTCTGTGGTGTCACAATATAGTCAATTTTGTCAAATATTTCTGGCGCTAAATTAAAACATTTCCAAAAATCTACTCCCAAAATGACGTCTGAAACAATAGTGGGTATAACAAAAAATTTAATAACGTGAGTTACATTATTAAATGTTACCGGAACAAAAATAAACCCAATTGTTTCAACTTGTACGCCAGTTGCAACATGACACGATGTTGGTTGTGTATTTTGTATGCTAAAACCAAATTTCACAAAATCGAGGTGAGCGTTGTTACCTAAAATCAAAATTGACGCTCCACTATCGAGTAATCCGAAAATTTCAAAACTATTGACTCTAAATTTTAAATATGGCCGAATATCATCTTTATTTGGTGCAAACAGAACCGTAGCGATCGAATTATAATTACAAAATTTTGAAATTGATTTACTATTAATATTTTTTAAACTACGATTCTGGTCAATCAGTTTTTTGTCTGGGAGTGTGAACCAGCCTTTTTAGCTTTATTGTGAACACTACAATTTTGACAAGTCGCTATTTTGACATTTGTCATTCCACAGCCAAAACATCTGATTTGTTTGTCAGAACTGGGTTTTGCCTTACAATACTTAAAATTATGCCGTGTTTTGCCGCATTTATAACAAACGGGTTCCCGTGCCTGCGTGGATGGAACATTCGATTGTTTGGGAACATTGACTGAAGCGTTCGTAGTACGCTGCGCACCAGCAAAACATGACTGTGATTTACTTTCGGAACTCTTGGCAGTGGGAACAGAAACTGAATTTATGGGCTTGGCTTTGCCTTTATACAAAAACTCACTACCAAGTATGTTCGAGGATGATCTCGCGGAAGGTTCCGAAAACATCTCAGCTCGCTGACGCGCTGCTTCTACCTTACGACAATTTTCTTTCAGTTCCGCTACTGAAGTAATGTTTACCAACGCTAGCTGTTGTGAAAAGCTGGGCCTAATATTGTGCAGCAATATTTCTAGCTTGGCTTCCTCAGAAAGCGGTACCTTACGACGTGAAAATAAGCAAGACATAACCGCAAAATAAATGTGAACAGGTTCGTCCACTCCCTGTGTTCTAGACTGAATTTCACTTAATAACCTATAATCATAATCAATTGGATCAAATTCCCTCAATAATAACTCTTTTAATTCATTCCAGGTTGAAACTTCCTGCCTTATGCCTCTAAACCAAAACAGTGCTTTATCAACAAACAATTGTGCCGCTGAGTTGAATAATTTACAATCTGAAACACCAAAAGCCAACTGAAGTTCACCTATGCGTTCTAAAAATGACCTGACGTCTGTGGTGCCATTGAATTTAACACCCCATTTTGTAACATTCTTATCACCGGAACACTCAAGTTGTTGTGATTGTTGTAATTGTTGTTGTGAAAGTGAAGAAAACATCTGGTTGTCCTCAAATGTACCTGGAGATGGTATTGGAGTTTCAACAATAGCCAACAGTGACTCTAACTCTGATGAAAGTTCAGATTTAACTTGAAGCTTATCTGCGTCCGAGTGAACCTGTATTCTAAACAAGCGATGATATAAATGATAACCCAAAGCCTTTGACCTATTTAATGAGTACCTATCAGATGTTGCCGAGTACCTGTTAACACATGACCTCAGTTCAATCAACTTGTCAGTAATTGTTTTTAGCTCGGAATCAACAGCAAAGTCAGTCTCCAAAATAGCCTCCGAAGGACATTCAACAATCAATTTCTTAAGTTGCTTTCTCAAACCATCAACAGAACTAAGTGGCGTTTCTGACCTGATTTTAACTTCATAAATCAACTCATCTTTCAAAAGTGAATAAAATTCTATAACTCTTTCCATAATTTACTGAAATTTCTGTACTAAATTGAATTAAAATTAATGGCTTACAAACTTTCATTACTATTATTTAATATGTTTTAACAATTGTTTTATATTTGTTATCTATATATATAAAAGGCAAACCTGACTCACTGGGTTATATATCAACGCACAGCCCAAACCGCTGGGCCTAGAAACTTAAAATTTGGTACAGGGGTTTCTTTTATGATGTAAGTGAGCACTAAGAAAGGATTTTTGGAAATTCATCCCCTAAGGGGGTGAAATAGGGGGATGAAGTTTATATGCAATTTTCTCATTTATGGACTTAGAAGTATGAAAATAGGTGTATAAGTTTTTGATCACAATTGGAAATGATCTGTCTAAGTGAAATGGATAAAATACCCCTTTAAAGGGGTGAAATGGGGGGGTATAGTTTGTATGGAAATTTTCTTATTTCTGGACTTAGACCTATGAAAATAGGTGTATGAGTTCTCGATTACAATTAAAAATTATCTATGTAAGTGAAATGGATAAAATTTCCCCCTAAAAAGGTAAAATGGGGGGTAAAGTTTGTATGGAAATTTTCTTATTTCTGGACTTAGAACTATGAAAATAGGTATACCGGTTCTCGATTACAATCAAACATTATCTGCGTATATCAAATGGATAAAATTACCCCCTAAAAGGGTAAAATGGGGGGTAAAGTTTGTATGGAAATTTTCTTATTTCTGGACTTAGAACTATGAAAATAGGTATACAAGTTCTCGATTACAATCAAAAATCATTTGCGTATATCAAATGGATAAAATTCCCCCCTAATGGGGTAAAATGGGGGGGTAAATATTGTATGGAAATTTTCTTATTTCTGGACTTAGAACTATGAAAATATGTATATAAGTTTTTGATTACAATTCAAAAATTATCTGCGTATATGAAGTTGATAAAATTATCCCCTAATGGGGTAAGATGGGGGGGTAAAGATTGTATGGAAATTTTCTCATCTCTGGACTTAAAAGTATGGAAATAGGTATATATAAGTTCTCGATTACAATAAAAAAATGTTTGTGTGGGTGAAATGGATAAAATTCCCCCCTAAATGGGTAAAATGGGGGTAAAGTTTGTATAGAAATTTTCTCATTTCTGGACTTAGCAGTATGATAATAGGTATACAAGTTCTTGATTACAATCAAAAATTATCTGTATAGGTGAAATAGATAAAATTCCCTCCTAAAAGGGTAAAATGGGGGGGGTAAAGTTTGTATAGTTTCTGGACTTAGCAGTATGAAAATTGGTATACTGACATGGTCCTGATAACAAATAAAAATGATCTGCGTAGGCAAAGTTATTTATTTCTGCACTAAAAATATGGCTGGACACAATTTAAAATGATCCGTATGGTGTTAGCGACTTCAGTACGGGAAGGAGTTTTTTATGCAAAATGTACATCTAAAATGTGGAAATTAAATTGATATTTAATGATGTGTTAAATAAATTTGCAAATAATTACGCAGTACCTAACTTAAAAATTACTCATCGGGTTGTGCATTATAAAATCAATAATATTAAGGATGCGTAATTTATGTGTTATTATCCGTTCTTATTTATATTTTACCTAATTTACAAAATATTATGTAAAGTGCAATTTCGAATATATATTTCGGGTTCTACAGTAAGATTCGGTTCTCGCCGGAAGCATACGAAATAATTAATTTACTCTCGCGCTTTGCATAGAACTTTTCATAAACTAGCTTCAAAACTGGTAAAAAATATTGTTTATAGCGAAGTAAGTACTATAGTAAACTGCCACCTATCGTTTACGGCAGTACTTCGCTATACACACAGATATACAGATGTCACAATTATAACGGGGGTTAGTTGAAACATATGCCGTGAAAACTAAAGAATACGCGGACGAAGTCGCGGGCAGAAGCTATTCACAAAATATAAGTTCTTATTAAATTACTTTTGCAAAATTTATAAAGTGTTTTATTCCCCAAATACTTATTAATATTACAATTAGCTGGCACAAATGTATCATTTAAACACAATTAAATAGCATATAATGGCAGTAATTATGCTGCTATAAATAAAAGGTAGGTAAGTACTAGTTATAAACTGCTAGTAGGTAGGAAATGCAGTAAGAAAAAAAATGACACTGTCTAAGCACTATGCAAACACAATTTATAATTCTAGGCCATAATTATGTTATAAAGTTGTAGTGAAAATAATTATAATAATTAAATATTCAATAATATTTCACAATGATTTTGTTTTTCAATGTATATTTTTCACCATCAAAAAAAAAAATAAGTTAATTGAACAAAACTAGGTTTCCTTTCATAGATAATCTGGAATATCTTCTTCTTCTTGGTCGTCACACTCTTGGCAGAGTGGTCGTGGTCGTCACATCAGGGGTGGTGGCAAGCTTTACAACCCGTCGCCATTCCTCCCGTACTGCAGCCCTTCTCGAACACTCGTACAGTGGACCGTTAAGTGCAGCTTTAACTTGGTCCGTCCAACGCATTGGTGACCTGCCGCGTGCTCTCGTGCCTTCAACCTTTCCTTGAACCACCAGCCGTTCCACAGATGTGTCCTCTCGACGTGTGATATGGCCAAAGAAAGTGAGAATGCGACATTGGACGATGGAAGAAAGACGCTGTTTGATGCCGAGTTCTTGGAGGATTGAGACGTCTGGAATCTGGAATCTGGAATATAGGTGTATAAAAAGCTGTAGGTATACTAAAAGTGATGATGTGACACTTTAATTGTCAAAGAAAGTTCGTTTACTTTCACAAATTTATAGGTTACTTTTACTATGAAATGTTACTAAATATCAATTTGTGGTGAAAATATTGGAAACAATAACTACAACTGTGGATTTTTTAATAAAATAAAGCATAAATGTGCTTGACTACTACATTCAAAGGTAAAATTTGGTTTCAACCTGACAAACTAAATCTTAATTATGTATTGAAAATTGATGGCAGTTGATTTCTACCCAAAAAAATTAGCCAAAATTACTCAAAGCACTCAAAATAACTCAAAATTAACGGTTGGGCGCCAATTGCCACCTTGTGCCGTACGGAAAATAAGCCCGGACAGGGTTACAGCCAAGGGGCAATGCGGAATGTCTGAATAAAACTGAAAGTAGCTGTTGCTACACTGAAAATACATAAATATTGTCTGGAGGCGTGCTCTGAATAATTAGGGCTCTATCTAAAGGATATAAATTAAAAATGTTAGTATGTAAACACAATCTTTCTTGCTCTTTCGACTCTATACAGCGTAAAGTTATATAAATATGTGAAACCACTTGTAGTAGATTACCAGACAATTTACAAAAATAGTTTTAGCTCAGCCGCAAGCGGGTGTGATGCAGAAGGCGGTTCTTATATTCTAGTTTCACAATTTATTTAAGCCTAATGGTGTTAGTCCCTAAGGAAATCAAAAATTGCCATCAATTTCAATTTTCAACTACTGAATTTAAATCATAACTTGCCTAATTAATATACATAAATGTTTTACAGACCTGGCCAGAAGCTACCTCCCTATGACACCAGTCCGGCAGCCGAAGGACGACCACAGTGCGAGACAAACGCGATGCTCTGGGGCGTCGTCTCTATGTGCTGACCCTGGTGCTGGCCGCACGGGTCCCACAGGATGCAGAACAGTCTTCTGGTCTCAGCAACGGAAGAAAAGACGTGGCAGGAGCTATGTGCAGAAGGCACCGCCAAGGCAATGATGCAACAGAAAAATGGCTAGTTCTCGGAACACAGAAATGAATAACTAGCCCGGAAATTGGAGTTTATCTAAACCTTAAGCTCTCAACTGGAGGTGCAAAAATATAAGGTCTAAACCCAAATGATGTGCATCATCATGCCACAAAATTAATTTAGAAAATTCGAAACGGAATTTTAATGAACCTCAAAAGTTTAAATAATAACTAAATTGAAGAATAAACTAAAAATTAAATGAAGATATTAAACAAAAACCCTAACCGACTGGAAGGAAGAAGAAATTGCTTCGATTAGATACTTGCAAAAGGGCAAAAGCATGTGGCAAAGAGGTTAAGTGATCTGAATGATTCTTACCGGAGTAAATCAACTGAAGCCCAGGATTAACTCGACGCTGGTCTTCCCACCCTCAGCCGCATGCAAGGAATTGTTTGCTGAAATTAACCACAGGGATGAGAATAATGCCGCATGAACTACACTGAATCTAATCAATATTTTAGTAACCAAATTTACTTACAATTCACTTGCTGCACAAAAATAGGATTTAAATGGGCTGCGTTTGCGCCACTAAGCCACAATAATTCAGAATGGAGGCTGCCACCCTCGTCTCTTCTTCGATGGAAAATGCTAAATATCTCACGCATGATGGAGGCCTAAGTTAAGAGGAATGGAGGCTCCAGTACAGCCCTACTCAAAGTCTGTATGAACATCGCTTGACTATGAAAAGCCCCTAAGAAATTCCCCCGAATCCCACCAATTGTGGGGAAAACATTTACTATGCCAAATTATGACTAGATGTTATTAGCCTTCGATTCTGTATCAAATCCTGATGAATGTAAATTAAATAAATGTTATTCCACAAATAAATAAATAAGTTCTATTTCCCCCGAAATCCGATAAAAATCCCTGAACTGACATCCCTACAAAATTGTTTACTTAAATGCTCCAATCAGAGATGACCCCGTCAACACAAGCCTTCTTCCAGTTACCAGCTGGAAAAAATATATTGAAATAATTGCCAGATTAATCGAATCTCGGGCAGTTCGAGTCATGGAAGAAAACACAACGTTACACAACCGAGCTCCGTTAGCTGACGAAGCGATCATGCCGGGCGCCGCGTGAGCACGAAGCACGAGGCGCTGACCAAGCACCCCGCGCCAGCGGCGGACGCAGCCTCCAAGTGTCAGTCAATTGCTAACATCGCATTGGCTCATACTCTTAGGTTAAGTTAGGCTTAAGAACTTCTTTTAATGTAATTTTTATATTTTAATTAAATTAATTCCATCGAATTGGGTTTTTGGACTCTTCGCCAGTAACTTCCATATTTTATGTACCTATAACATTTAAAAAAATATTTCAATTCCTAACCGTTAAGGAGTTTTACCTTATGGAAAATGCTAGTTACGCGATATTGCAGTATCTCCGACGATAAGTGTCTTATACCCAGGTAGCATTTTTACGTCATTATGACAGCTATTTACAGTACTGCTCGACGTTGGAGACGTCATTTCTTGACGTCGCAGACTCCCATTGAATGGCATCAATTTGTTACAGCGTTAAGACGTCAGTTTGCGGGAGTCAAAGTGACGTACTGACCCTAATAGTACGTAAGTATGACGTCTCTACAATGAGGCATATTGCACTGACCCTAATAGCACAGTAAAAGTAATCTTAACAGTACTCCGACTCGGCCGTATTCTTGAAATTTATACCTACGGCTGCGCGGAGCGCTAGGGTTGACTACTACAAAAAGTAAAACAGATGTGTGTAGATTTTTATTATATGTGTGTAGTTTTAGGTGTAGAAATAAAACGTATGTTAATTTTATGATTATTTTTTTATTAATTAATTATAAGTTGGTAATCGAAAAAAATTTACGCCTATTACGGCAAGTTCGAAACGACTTGTTGTTAAATTTTATGACGTAGAAAATTCTCATTCTTATAAACAGTTTTATTGAAAAAAATTTTGGGAAACAGGGACACGGTAGGGGCGACAGGTCTATTTCTTTAATTTCTTTAAAAATGGACGCAAATATTTTGCAATTTATGTGCTTCCTTTTCAAAGTTGACTGAAACACACACAGACACACACACACACGCACGCATGCACGCACGCACGCACGCACGCACGCACGCACGCACGCACGCACGCACGCACGCACGCACGCACGCACGCACGCACGCACGCACGCACGCACGCACACACACACACACACAAACGAGAATAATAATAAATTGAATTTACTTATACCTATCCAACCTCCAACGGTACCTTTTCGACTGGCAACTTGCCATGGCCGACAATAAAAAAAAATCGAGTTGGTCACGACGTGCATCTAGATGGCCATGCCGAAACGTGAAAAAAAGTCATTGACGTAACTCAATTATCTTCGATGTCGTGGCTAGTCAAAAAATTAAAAAAAAAATTACTTTCCACCCTAGAGGAAAAAACGCAATTTTCCACCCGGCTATCTACCCATGAAAATTAAACTTTCCGAACAGGAGAGATGAAAATAAAATATTTACTCCGAAGCGTTTTAGCCACGTTACGAAATCGAATCGGAGGCGAATAGAGCGGATGGCGCAGCGCAGCGAACGCGACCGAATTGCGCGACGCGCGGAGTGGCTCTGTGGCACTACGCAGTTAACGGAGTTAGCTGCAATGTAAAACGCGCCGCTGAGTGCGTGCGTCGATTTTGGCCCTCTAGTATGAAGTCGGACTACTGTTAGATTACTTCTATTGTGCCGACGCCATAGCAGGCCGACGCCGCAATACGACCGCCCGCGCAACATCCCCGCCGATGTATCCACTGCTGAAGTTCCCGTCGAGCAGAAATTGTCGTCAATCGTGTTCAAGTATGGTATATCATCCGGTAACAGCCAGGTTTCCTGGAGGGCCAAAATGTCAGAAGTTTGGCACAGATCTCTAATACTGTCTATAGATCGCTTCACGTTTTTACAATTAAAACTCGAAAATGTATAAATCAGAATGTATTTTCATATACTACCGCGCAATGACTAAGGCAAAGGAGGCTGAGTGTATTTCTTGCCGTTCTCAGAACTAGTGCCGTCGATCGGCACTAGTTCTGAGAACGGCAAGAAATACACTTTCTGTACTTGAAATTTACAAATTTACGAAAAATTATGCCTTTAGGCCATATATTTTTATTTAAAAATATTGGCAGTTTACTAGAACACAAAAAATTTGTATGCCTTATGATTTGTAGGTCGTTTCATAAATATCTTTTCTACGGATACACTTTCCTGCGTTGCTGACAATATGTGTTGTATTATGTCATTTTTCTGCGTATACATATGTATAGCACTACGTAACTAATGTATAGTTATAAACATGGGAATTTTTGGGAAGCCTTGAAATTAAGAAAGAAAGAAAGAAAGAAAATACATTTATTTTACGCCATAAAATAAACATAGAAACAAACAAAGAACAATTAAAGACATACATGACGCTAAATAGGTCCCCACTCAGCATAATGCCACGGCAAGCCGTGGCGCTGATTTTCAATGAGGACCTTATCTAAAAACTAACTTAAAAATAAAAAATAAAAAGATTAAATTGTATGGCAACACCGGCTTCAACAGTTCAATCGAGTGCAGTTGAATTGTTTTAAGTCACCGCCAAAAGTATACTTCGCAAATATGAATAATGCATATTACTATTAAAATGGATATTTAAAAACAATATGCTACATACCTGACTTCTTAAAAACAAAAACACAGGCATTTCCATTAAAAGTACCTTACATGACTAAACAATGCACAGAATACGAACAAAAAATCGAACACATTCAGTCTACCGCCAATCAACAAAGCGAAATAGGCAGTGTGGAAAAGACGTTTCTAGCTTACGAGTATAACAATAAGAGCGCCTCAAGTGCAAAAAATAAAAACTAAAAACAAAATAAAAGGTAAGATTGAGCGCCTACCATTCATTTTCCCAATTGTACATTTAAGAAATGGTTTTTACATTTAAATTTAAAACTAGTAGTTGATTTCAGCGCACGGATGGGTGGAGGAATGTTGTTCCAACATTTGGTGGCGGCGTAACGAAAACTACCACGAAATGCCGCTGATTTATGTCGAGGATAAGTTAGCTGCAGGAACCTGCATGACCTAACTTGGGGCGATCTGGCGTTACGTGCCCAGGCTAGCTTACTGTAAAGGTACGAAGGCGACTGTTGCTTCATAATGCCAAACATAAGACAAGCTAAATGTAATTTTTGGCGGGAGTACATATTCAGAATATTATTTTGATTTAAATATGGTGACTGTTCCGAGTGGGAACAATGAGTTGAATGAAAACGTAGATTTTTATGACTTTTTTTAATAAAAATTTGATACTTTACATAATATCGATCTTTCTTAGTTAGAATTTGGAGTGCAAGTGTAGCTGTGTAGTTTTTTATGTGTAAGTATGTGTGTCTCTGTGATTGGTCGGTGTGGAGTATTGCGTGATGTATGAGTGTTTCTATTGGCTGAATATTATACAATGCAAAACATACTTTATCGTTATACAAATAAGATAGTTTTTATATAAATGGCGATAGTGGCGTAAACATCTTCCCCGCCTTTGAAAGCTAAGCTTTCAAAATCAGCTTTCAGTTGGAAGCAGGCGCAGTCGATTGAGAGCTCGGCGTATAGTCCCGTGAGCCGTTGAGACGTCTGCGACGCGTGGTACTCCGTCAGACCCAGGAAACAGCTTGGTGACTCTGCCTAAGCGCCAGTAGAGTGGTGGGGTCTCGTCCTTAATCAGGACAAGGTCGTCCAATCGTAACTCCTTGCTTTTCACACGCCACAGCGTTTCCAGAAATGCTGACGGATTTGTTCTAGCCGCTGAAATCGGTCGCGCAATGGAGCTTCGTTGTTTTGACTGCACGTAGACGGTAACGAAGTTAGTGGCCTGCCGATTATAAAGTGACCCGGGGTGAGGCACTGAAAGTCGCTAGGAGACGGACTGAGGGGACATAAGGACCGGCTGTTGAGTATAGCTTCGACTTGGGTAAACAGGGAGGACAACTCCTCGAACGTTAGATGGGTTTGCCCTAATATACGTCGAATATGAAATTTGGAAGACTTTATACCGTCCTCGGCCAAACCATTAAAGTGAGGAGCGTATGCGGGGAAAAACTTAAATTTTATGCCTCGCTGAGCTGCAAAGTCGCTAATATATTGATTGTTTGCATGCAGAAAATCCTTAAGTTCTTTAGCTGCGGCTACATAATTTCGGCCATTATCGCAATAAATCACTTTAGGCATTCCTCGGCGGGCGATAAACCTTTTTAGAGTTAAAATAAAGGCATCTTTGCTTAACTCGCTCACTGCTTCTAAATGGATACATTTAAATCGAAAGCATATAAAAATACATAAATAACATTTAGTTATTTTACAACCCCGACCTTTACGGTCGGTGATTAAAAAAGGACCCGCAAAGTCTGTAGCTACAGTACTGAACGGAAAATCTGGTTCCACACGCTCTGGGGGCAAGTCGCTCATGATATTAGTCATGCCGCTACCTTTGAACCTGCGACATATAAAACAATGCTCAAAAACATGACGAGCCAACTTGCGTCCACCTATAGGCCAATACTGGTCGCGAATACAGGCCAGCAATAGTTGAGGTGGAGCATGCAGTAGGCGGTAATGCTCATGCTGAAATATTAATTTAGTTAAATGGTGTGTACCTTTCAGTAAAATAGGGTACCGCTTATCAAAATCATGACTTGATTGTCCCATCCTGCCACCGACGCGGACCAAGTTATCTTTGTCAATAAAAATATTAAGGCTATTTAGATTAGACTTACGCGGTAGTTGCCTTTCACCTCGTAAGCATGCTATTTCTGTGGGAAAATCGTCTTGTTGAGCTACTTTAATCAGGCAAAGTAAAGCATGTCGAAGCTCGTCCGCTGACAATATACCTGTAATTTTATTTCGAGCATTTCGACAATTATATATAAATCTTAGAATGTAAGTACTTATTCTCTGTAATTTTGTTAACTTAGAATCTAAGTTAAGTCTATGAACGCTACCGCAGGTGCAGACTCCGCCACCAAAGCAGGCAACGCTTTTAATTCGGGCAATGATACTATTTTAAAATCCGTAGTTGGCCATAACTCTTCATCGAGCTTAAGAAAGGCTGGTCCGTGCCACCAGATGTCGGTGGACTTAACATTCTGGGGGTCCACGCCGCGAGAACATAGATCGGCCGGGTTCTCGGCCGTTGGAACGTAACGCCATTTGTTAGCATCGGTAAGTTCCGTTATTGCGGCGACTCGGTTTGTGACAAACGTTTTAGTTCTATTTGCCGATTGAAGCCAACCCAGAACTACCTTCGAGTCGGACCAGTATACCTGGCGATCGATTTTGCACCGCAAGGCTTGAGTCACAGCGGCGCTCAATTGAGCTCCTAACAGCGCGCTACACAGCTCAAGTCTGGGAATGGTTGTAGGCTTGAGCGGAGCTACGCGGGCCTTAGCACACAAAAGGCTAATTTGAACCTTATTTGCAGCGTCCTTAGACCTAATATAGACACATGCCCCAAATGCTAGTTGTGACGCATCGCAAAAACAGTGCAATTCTATAAAGTTAAAATTATTAATTAGTACACGTCTTGGTATTTGAAGTGTCGATAGTAAATTTAAACTTTGCGTGAACTTTACCCAACTTTTTTTGATGCCTATTGGTACTTCTTCATCCCAATCTAATTTCGAGGACCATAGGGTTTGGAGGAGAATTTTAGGCTTGATAGTACATAAAGATAGAAGACCGAGCGGGTCGAAGATTTTAAAGGTTGAAGATAAGATTGATCTTTTGGTTAAATTAGGGGGGGGCATGTACTCGATTTGAAAATTTAGTTGATCGGAACTTGGGGACCAACCTATGCCTAGCGTGCTTGTGGCATTGCTTATTATTAAGCTACCTTCTTGATGCGAAGAACATTCGTCAAGTAGGGTTGGTAAATTTGACCTAAACTTTCATAGATGAAAACATCCCTTAGAGAGCTCGCTCGATACTTGACGCTTTATATACCGTAACTCATCTTCATGATCAGCCCCAGTTAATAAATCGTCACAGTAAAAATCGCTCTGAATTACCCTTTTTATAGAGGGGTCAGCGCATTCAGCGCCTAGTTGCCAAATGCATCTAGTACTAAGAAAGCTAGCACTGGAGAAGCCATAGGTTACGGTATTTAACCTTAGTGTGCGTAACGGTTCAGTTTCGCTGTCAAGCCATAGAATTAATTGTAAATCGCGGTCAGATTCTCTCAGAAGAATCTGACGGTACATTTTCTCTATGTCACCAGAAATTATAAATTTGTACTGTCGAAAACGTAAAAGAATATTGAAAAGTGAATCCTGTATGACCGGCCCTACCATTTGTAGGTCATTGACAGAAAAACCGGAAGTGGATCGTGCTGACGCATCGAATACGACGCGGAGCCGAGTTGATTCGCTTTTGGTTCTGATGACAGGGTGGTGAGGCAGAAAAAATGCATCTGCGGGCTTGAGAACGGGGGACTCTGAGAGGTGACCTAGGTTGGAGTACTCGTGAATAAATTCCGAATACGATTTTTTTAACTCGGGTTGTTTACTGAAGCGAGATTCTAAATTTAGGAATCTTTTTTTTGCTAATGAATAGGAATCTCCTAAACACTCCCTTTCATCGCGCAGAGGGAGGCCTACGCAGAATCGCCCATCGTTTAGTCGATAGGTATTAGAAAGATAGTGCTGTTCGCATAGTTTTTCTTCTTTGGTGTAGGGATGAGCCTGTGGGATATTTTCTAGTACCCAAAATCTTTCCAGTTCATCATTAATGGTAGGTAGGTTAGATTCTTTAAATAGAAAATTGCAGTGAATGAATTTGCTGACGCGTCGATTGGATTGAGGTTTGGATAAGATAGGTAGAGGACCTGCGATGAGCCATCCTAATTTAGAGCTGCGTAGGATAGGATTATTTAATCCTAATGAATGCTGACCTATGAGGTCCCAGAATAGATCAGCACCAATCAGCATGTCAATAGAAGATGCCTCAAAAAAGCTGGGGTCCGCAAGTTGAAATTTGGATAAATTGTAATGACTTATGTCAACGGTAGTTTTAGGTATTTTTTCGGAAATTTTAGGTATAACTAGGCATGTCATATTAACATTAAATGGGTCAGTAAGTGACTGAAGGAGTAGCGCACAACGCTTTGTATCAACGGCTAAAGGAACATCGGATAGCCCAACTACACTGACATTAGAAGGCTGAGGAGTCAAATGTAACATTTTTTGAATCTTTTCTGTGACAAATGACGACTGACTCCCGCTGTCCAGCAGCGCTCGGACTATTAACATTTGATTTGATTTAGGATTTATTAGTTTAACTTTAGCAGTACACAATAGAACCTCGGCGTTTGTCATAGCAGCTAAGCTTCGCGATTGCGAGTTAGTCCCAGGAGTAGGCATCGCGGGTTGCTCTGGTATATGTAAAAGAGTATTATGCTTTTGTTTACAACAACGGCAAGACCCTGGCAGCCTGCAACTTTGAACTTTATGGCCAACTCGCAAACAATTTTCACATAAGTTTAACGTAGACACTATAGAAAACCTGTCTTCTGGTGTTTTAGTTTTAAAAGTTGTGCATTCAAACAAGCGATGAGCGCCCTTGCACACCAAGCACTCAGGAGGAGACCTAGTAGGTTGCTTATTTGATACGGTAAAAGTTTTAGTATGCGGCTTTGTTGGCGGCGGCGGTGGCAAATGTTTAGGCTTGTCATGTTTTTGTCGGTTAAAAATTTCTAACACATCGGCACGATCTTTTAAAAATGTAAAAAAATCGTCAAGCGTGGGAATTTCAGATAAACCGTTCCTATGTTCCTCCCATTTGTAACATGTACTGCTATCCAGTTTAGCGAGTGTCATAAAAATAATAAGGACATTGTTGGGTGGGCAAGCCCAGAGTGCGGAGAGCCCGCAAGTTTTTATTAATGTGATCAACAATAAAACGTAGTGACTTGTCGATCTCTCGCACCGATTCAATGCTAAGCAAAGCCTTTAGGTGATTGTTAATTAATTGACGTTTATTGTCAAAACGTTTACAAAGTAGCTGCCAAGCCTCGGAATAATTTGCCTCTGTCACTTCTAAATTACTGAGCACACGAGCTGCTTCACCCTCTAAATACGAGTGAAGATAATGAAATTTATGTATATTTTTTATTTTGCTATTGTCGTGTATTAAAGAGGTATATGTTTCTTTAAACTCGAGCCATTTAAAATACGTGCCGTCAAAGTTAGGTATCTTTATGACAGGCAGCTTAAATCCAAGAGCGTCGCAATCATCATGATTGCAGTGAGAAGATACACTACTCGTAGTAGACAAAGGATTTTCTTTAGTAGGGGCATTATTTTCAATATATTCTTGGGCAATTAAAATGCAATTATCGAACTCCATTTCAAATGTTTCGCGTGTTTCCAATTCGTCGTCTTGATTAGACGCCTCACACATTTCAATTTGACTTTGTACCTCTTCGAATTCACTAAATAATGCTTGAAATCTCGAAAGCTTCATCGCAAGTCTATTTACAATTAAAGTAGTAGTTTTTTCCAAGGACGTAATTTCGTCGAGATAGTTCTTAAACTTCGTTAAACGTCCTTTTATATAGCTACGTTTAGTCTTTAAATCCTTTATTTCAGACATTGCAACAAAACCTCGAGAAAAATCAAACACAAATCAAATAAACAAATGAATACGATACGCTCCTCGCTTTGTGGATCAGCTGATCGAGTGCTTGGCAGGCCGCAGAACCGGTTCCTCTCAGTTAGCGCGGAAGGGTGTTTACAGCGGTCGCAGCGTCCCGGCCGGCTCACGTAGTAGGCAGATAGGTGTAGATCTTAGGCACCCTGGAATGTGCATACAAAGCACGGCTAAACAGCTGATCGGAACAAGCAGTAAGCGGGACGGAAATTTAAGAATATTTTAATGGACTTTAAATTAATTTTATAGGTAACAAGTGATGAGAAATAATTAATAAAAAATAATTTTGCTTGTAATGTAAAGAATTATTTGTAGAAGAGATATTGTAGGCATATATAAATAGGCAAGAATGCGATCTAAATATGCGCGCTTGGTAAATGATTTGCAATTTAGTAAGCGCAGAAGGTAGGTAGGTATGATAGATATTCTTTGCTTTAATTTATATGGAAAATAAAAACATTTATTTTATTTGCAAGCTATAGCAAATGACTTTAACGAATATTAGGTATTGGCAAAGAGATATAGAAACGATAGAATCTAACGTTCGAGAAATTGAGCTCACTAGTTACTAAAGTCTAGGGAAAAGAACTAGGACTTATGTATAGGAACGGGCTCACTTGGTTTTCAGGATCGGCAAATCTGGATCGGCACTAAAACTGCTTGATTCGACACTTGTTGAGATGTTGGTTAGCACTGGCTGATGGAATCGCGAGCTACTTGGATCGCTTTAGGCAGCTTCGTTGGAGCGGTCGTCCGATGTAGGTACGATGTAGGCGCAGGCGCAGCTGATTGCTTTGGTATTTTCTAGGTATATAGTAAATAGGCGCTGCACGGCGTATTCGGCTTGATTGATGACCTCTTCTAGGTAGTCGCTCTGATTTGGTTAGGTAGGTAAGTTGTTCCGATTAATAATGCTTGCAGGTCCTGTCACGGTCGCCACTTTGTTCCGAGTGGGAACAAGGAGTTGAATGAAAACGTAGATTTTTATGACTTTTTTTAATAACAATTTGATACTTTACATAATATCGATCTTTCTTAGTTAGAATTTGGAGTGCAAGTGTAGCTGTGTAGTTTTTTATGTGTAAGTATGTGTGTCTCTGTGATTGGTCGGTGTGGAGTATTGCGTGATGTATGAGTGTTTCTATTGGCTTAATATTATACAATGCAAAACATACTTTATCGTTATACAAATAAGATAGTTTTTATATAAACGGCGATAGTGGCGTAAACAGTGACACATGCGCACGTGGCGGTATATGGAAGCAATAACGCGCGCAGGCGTTTTGAACCCTCTGAACCAGCCTATGGGTCCGTGCTAGAAGACGAGGCCCGTACACAGTGTCACAATAATTTAGTTTAGAGAGCACAAGTGCCTCACATAGCCGCACTCTAAGCTTAATATCAATAAAATCTCGAATTCTGTAAAGTATTTTAAGCCTATAGAAACAGTTACGAACTGTGTTAAGTATGTAATCTTCAAACCGTAACTGCTCGTCCATTAAAATTCCTAAGTTTCGAGCTTTTTCTACGCGTTCAAGGCTGTCATGATTTATGTGTACAGTGAAATTGCTTTTTGATAATTCATCTATTTGTTTTTTTTGTGCCTAGTAATAAGTATTTAGATTTAGTAGGATTTAATGCAAGAGAATTTGAAAATGACCATCTAGAAATGTTTTCAAGATCCTCATTAAGTTTTTCAACCTCTGATTTTATGCTGTTTACATCACACGAAATATATAATTGCAAGTCATCTGCATAAATATGATATTAACAATGTTTAATGACTTGCGTGATATCACAACTGTACAGAATAAAAAGAATAGGACCCAAAATTGAGCCCTGTGGAACACCTCTAGGTACGGGATGGATATCCGACATGCAACTCCCACCATTAGATCCCTGGATTTCCACGAGCTGGCTTCGATTACCGAGATAGCTATCAAACCATTTAACGGTGTTAGGCTCGAATCCATAATAACTCATTTTTGATAGTAGTAAGGATATATTGATGGTATCGAACGCCCTCGAAAAATCCAACAGTGTGAGTATCGTATCACGGTCCCTGTCCTGAGCAGTTAAAATATTGTCTGTTACGTCGAGTAAGGCAGTTGCCGTGCTTCGGTGTTTACGAAAGCCCGATTGAACCACCGGTAGAATCTCAGTAAACTCCAAGTAGTCAGTTAATTGTTGACAAACTATTCTCTCAAGTACTTTAGAAAGGCAAGGTAATATACTAATCGGTCGTAGGTCTTTCATGAATACAGGATTAGGAATTTTAGGAATAGGACGTACCACAGAAACTTTCCAAGCATCAGGAAATGATTGGGTTTTTATCGATAAATTCATCATCGCAGTTATGACTTCCAGGGTACGAGGTAAAGTTAGGAGAATCATAAAAAAAAAAAAGAAACAAAAATTTGGAGTTGAAATAAAAAATACAAAAAGACTCCAAATCGTAATCTTAGGAGAATCATGTTCAAAGCTATTTCATCAACGCCCTTAGCATTAGACTTTAGGCTCTGAATAATTTTGAGAACTAGTTCCTCTGTGACTGGCTTCAGTGTAAATGTGGAGGACCCAAAAGAATTAAATTCGTAAAATGTAAGTTGACCGATTGAGATTTCATTGTTGCTAGGTAAATTTAGAAAGTGTTGATTAATAGTATTAGGGTCATTGAAATGTTTAGGCAATTGTTTCTCATTACTAATAAAGACATCATTCTTAAGATTTTTCCACAGGACTTTAGATTTATTAGCACAACGGTTTATCCTGTGTGAAAAATACGCACGCTTCTCATTAAATATAGCGCAAGTAACCAAACGCTTTAAATCCTTGTAGTACTGCTTGTGCACCTGAGAGTTTGTGCGTTTATACCTTACGTGAGCATCATTGCGGAGACTAATCATTTTCTTTACCGTAGGTGTAATCCAGGGGCTGTTATGGGGGGGTAAATTCACATTGAAATCATTTGCCACACCAAATTGACCTCTATAGCGATAATTTAATTTCTTTTTCTTATACACTACAGTTTCGAATTCATTTTCATCATTTGATACTGCATCAAGTTCACGTTGGTCCGGAGTGCTTGGTACGCTCCGTTCATTATTTATTACTCCACCCAATAAAGCACTGAGCCCGGCGGCAGCGCTAGGCTTCTCAGTCTTCTCAGTCTCCGCTTCGCGGTGCTCCGTCAAGCTCCGTGATCTAGAATGCCCAATCGGTTTTGAGGGAAATTCATGAAAGTGATCTAGAACGCCCAATATATTTTTGAGAAAATTTACGAAAGTGAGCTGGAATGCCCAAGGCCTTTTTGGATCGCTCCATTGAGCTGTTTATCTAGAATTAATCACGTCCCTTTTGAGTGTTAAGCGTTGCTATTTTACAAGACCGTTAAGTTAATTAATAATAATTAATTAATTATTATTAGTGTAATTTTTTGCTATATTTTGGTGCGCAATAAAGAGTTATTGTATTGTATTGTATTGTTAAATCGTATGACCGTTAACAAATATGTTAATTAGCGTTGCGTTGGCGACGATGCTTCCAGACTTCATTTCATGGATTTATAAAACAAAAGCTTAACACTACATAGATACTGAGGTGATCAAGTTCAGTTTCTATGCTAGACCCCCAGTGCGTCTCAGCTCCGGCGTAAGGTTTCGTAACACTTCGCCCTCAAGACTTAGTGTTACGGTGTTTCCGCACAACTCATCGCAAAGGTTGCCAGTCTCTTTGATGAGGTGCAACTCCCAGTGCGTCTCAGCTCCGACGTAAAGTTGCATTTGACGTGCTTGGGTTGGGTACCTTCCATTCACTACCGACCGGTATAGCGATGAAATTTCCCGTTCGTTCGATTTAATTTCAGTATTTTCAACTTTTAGTATGACACATCGCAAAGGTGGCCAATCTCTTTGATGTGTTTTACAGGCCCCACGGCGTCTCAGCCCTGGCATAAGCCTAAACATACTAGGATCCTCCAGTACTACCGGTCGTGTATAGCACTGGATTCTCCGACAGACATATTTGGTAAAATTATATTTATATGAACAATTTTAAAAACTTCGATAGCGCGA